>BQNB010126122.1:0-19651 GCA_026074375.1 Tanacetum coccineum
GATCAAATGAAGAGAATCTTTTGAAATCGCCATGGCCTCTCCACTTTTAAAATTCAAACAGTTTGACTGGTTTGAATGTGATAGGAGAGAGAAAAGAAAAACACATATTTGCTAAAAACAGTTTGACTAGCTTATTTGTTGACTAGCTTTATTCTATCAAATTATTTTCAATATAACATAAAAAAATTCAATAATTAAAGTGTGAAGAATACTTATTTGTTGACTAGCTTTATTCTATCAAATTATTGATAAGTGTTCAAGTGACATATGAAACAGAAGTTGTCAAGATTTCATGACTTATTAGGTGATGCTAACTATATCTAAAATACTTCTTAATTTATTATCTACTTTATAAGGAAAATATAAAGCAGAACTTTTTTCATCACATGCTTTAGAAGAGAATCTTGAGTTAACTACTATCAAATGGTCTAATGGTTAAGTGTTTTGTTCTTTTACAAGAGGTCATTGGCTAAAAATTCGATATAAAGGAACACTTGATGGTGGTTGTAAAAGAGTCGAAAACATCATGAAGATTACCCTGATAAAGCCACATAAAATACTCATTATCACCGAATAACCTAAACATTAATGTATTAATTATTGTATAGGCTGGTATATATTTCTTTCGTCTTAAAATTATTGTCCACTATTCTATTTTGAGTTGTCCCAAATTAATTGTTCAATTCTAAAAATAGATTGAGAATTTACTTCGAGTTTACCATATTACCCTCACTTTAAGTTATTATTACAAAATTAAAAAAGTTTTAAATTAATTAATTGAGGAGAAAAAATATCATTTTGCAAAAAATAAAAAATAAAAAATAAAAGTGTCTTTTTTTAATTGTGTGTTTCTTGTTTGTGGATAATAATTTTAGTTTTATTGTCTGTAGACAATAATTTTAATAAGAAGTAGAGTAGTTATTTTATCAATTAATTCTTACAACCTCAAATCTTAATATTCTTTTTTAAGCTTATGTGACACGTTGTCTAGATTAAAAAAAGATTTAAGGTATGGTTGTCACGCCCTACATTAAGCACGCGCGCAAGAACAATCCAAAGTAAGCCACCAACCATTGTTTTTTTTTTCTTATTTGAATTATTTACGAGTATTATTACAACTAGCTTTATTGTTAAAATCTTGTTTTTGGATCTTAATTCTAGTCATGAAACATGCACATTAGGTGTATACATGTATTTTAAATCTGCCACGTGGACATGTGGTTTAGTTTTATTGTGGGCATTTTCGTACCATACAAAAATGTCTAAACATATTTTGAAAGAACATGCATGTTTTTTTTCAACTATGCTTTTCAACATATAGTTTTGCTATATCCTCTTAGATGGCACGGTACGGTAACGGCGTTGGGTGCCAAACCAACGCCGTTTCCGGCGTTATCACACCGGAGAGTGGGTGAGGGGCACATCGTTGGTGCTGGTGTTAACACAACCACGCAGCAACGCTGCCTATTTTCTTTGTTTTTTCTTTTTTCTTTTCGTTTGTATGTGTGTGTCTGGTGTGTGTGTGTTTTTACACAATGTGTGTGTGTGTGTCTAGTGTATGTTTCTGTGTGTGTTTGTGTGTGTGTTTTTTGTGTCTAGATCTAGAAGATGAAGATAAAGAATGGGTGGAGAAAGTAGCCAAAAATGGTTTATATTTTTTTTGTTTTTTTATTATTATAATTTATATTTTTATTAATTGATTAAATATTTAGTTTGTTTTAAAAAAAGAAAAAAAGAAAAATGGTTGGTTCCAAAAAAATGGTGTTAATGTGGTGTTATGGTTGCCTGAGTTTTTTTAGTGTTGATGTTATGATGTTATGATGTTAAAGCTGACGTGGCAGTCAAAAAATAGTGTTGACACCTGGGGCTCTTACAATACATTCCTACATATTCTTCTACACTCACACTAATATTTTATGTTTTTTCTCCACTCATTATCTCTCCGCGTCTAAACCGTCAGTTCTGACACATGTCAGAATCCTGTGAGTTAGAATATTTGTAGGAAGAATTAATAGGAGGATATATATAATTTCTCTTCGACATATTGTCTGACTAATATACGGGGTTTGAACTCATCGTCATACAGACTCAAACCAGGTAAAACTCTCCCTTTTTAAGAGGATGGCGCGACCACTTCAAGGTAGTCTGCACCTAGGAATTGAACTTGAGACCTCACATATAGATATGAATTAATATATTACAAGCATAATGTTTAAGTTCATTTAAAGGAGAATAATTATAACTATTGTCTAAATCAAGTTTGAAGTTTAAGGATTCTTCATGTCCGAGTTTCAACTATATGTTTTTTTTAAATAAGTTTCAACTATATGTTAACGTTTATAAACTCAAAAACTGAAGTTTGAAGTGAAATGTCTGCGTGTTCAAATTAACCAAAATAACCCGCATAAGATTTTTCAACCCGTATAACCCGACCCGAATACGCTTATAACGGTCAGAGTTGGGTCAGATTACACAGACACGATATTTTTCAAAATTAAACCAACGCATTTCTACAAAGAACTAAAAGTATGACTCTTGTTTGCAAGCAATTATGAAAATGATGCGTATTTTTTTTTAAATATATGTTTACCAAGTTTTAAATTTATATAACTCGTTTCACCTTACAGACACACTAACGGGCAGAGAACCCGATCGTGAGTAGTGTAGAATTGGTAAATTCGAGGTAGTCCCAAGAGCTAGTTGTAATTAGTTCTAATTTGAAAAGTGTCACGTTTGAAAATGGTTTTGATTTGATTTTGAAACTTAACAAAAAAGTAAATTGCGGAAAGTAAAATTAAGAGAAGTATCAGGGAAAAAAGCGTGATAGCCTAGCCATTTCATTACAACTGTCATGTTATTGTTTCATGTGTCACATTTAATTAATTTGCTTTATATGTGGTTCTAATATCAACAGACCTGTTTTTATAATTGAGGTCTGTCCTATACTCCTTGCGATCCCGAATCCCCCAAACGCTACGAAGGTAGGGCATCCAATTTGTAGTGATTATTCCCCAACTATCCTTAAGACCAATATCTATAACCTATGCAGATTATTAACCCTCTCTGAAAGAGTTCTTGTGCTTTTCAGGTGTTTAATGTAACAGAGGCGGTAACTTGGTTAGTTCCTACACTCTGAATAGGCGCCACCCTACCCTAGTACCCTGCTATTCCATGTTCAACGGGTAAGTCTAATAACAGAATTAATAGGATCTAAACTCCCCTCAATACCACCAAAACCCAAGGATCAACGACATGCGATAAGGGTATCCGATAAAACCATAATTAAACAGGAAACATGAAGCATAACAACTATAAATACATTGCTAGGCTAGCACTAAGAGTGCTTAGCCGCTCATAGCAACAACACCACAAGAATTAATGAAGGAAATCATAGATTGAAACCTCGTAATTCTTACAGGAAGCGTTTTGAACGATTAAATACAAAAAGTAAGATAAGTGGAATCTCCCTTAGACTTCTGGTGGAATTATTCAAGGTATGTAAGCCTTTTTCGCCCATTGTTGTTGTGGTAGAAGAGATAATGTCGAATGTGCAGAATGAGGGCTCTATTTATAACATTCATAAAGGTTACGACGTAACCTTTGTGTGTGGTTACGCCGTAATAGTTCTGACGCGGGCTTCCAAACTTTAGGCTTAAATATGTTACGGCGTAACTAAACATCCATGTTACGCCGTAATGCTGACTAGGATGAGTCAAGATTCCTTAACGAGATATGTTACGGCATAATCCTTGCACTTGATTATGCCGTAATGTTGGTGATGACCATTGTTGCCATAAATACGTTACGGTGTAATACTGTCGATGTGGTTACGCTATAACGCCTCTTGAGAATCCGTGTAAACTTGCATTTCTTGTCCATTTCTCGTGTTTCTTGCTAAATACTTGTGTTTTTCCTGAAAATAACAAAATAAGTGATTAAGTATCATATTTGGGCATTTATAAGATAATTGCAAGCATTTTCATGGGGAAATTGACACTAAAAAGTATCAAATATTTGATGTCATCAAATATCCTCCCAATTGACTTCTACTTGCCCTCAAGTAGACCTGTTAGAATAACTCATAAAAAGATTTCTCTTATTTGACTTTGAAAAATGAATTTATAAAAGACTTATGCTAGAAAACATCAAAGTCGAACACCTCGCGAAAAGGGGATCAGAATTCAGTCAACTCTCAAACTAGTCTAAGTGTTTCATTTTCGCGTTGATCGCTCAATTATATAGTCATAGCATGTATTCTATCATAAACTTGGAAAGTACACAAATCTGCACCAGTTAGAATTAGGGTCTAAACAGTTCTTAAAGGCAATATGAGTGAAACACAGGTTTAAACTGGGTGAATCATTCTGCAATCTTTACCAAAAGCGTTACACCAACAAGGGCGACAAATCACATATACACATCCATAACGATGGAATAGACATACATGATTGCATTCAATTCCCTCATTCGAGTAAAACCAAGGGTTAGGATGGGGAATGATATAGGGTATAGACCTTCTTTTCTTTCACCAAAAGCATTACACCAACAAGGGCGACAAATCACATAGACACATCCATAATGATGAAATAGATATACACGATTGCATTCAATTCCCCCATTCGAGTAAAACCAACGGTTGGGGATTAGGCATGGGTGCACATTGTTGTTAAATAAAAACACAAAACAAATAGTCATATATAATCTAAGGTGGTCATAACCGGCTACTGTCCATCCATAGTCCAAGTATCCAAGCGCAAAAACCTGATCATATTTTCATAATGGGTTAGATTTGGATATAATGTTGAGATCCCCTGCGGGCACATGTTAGGAAACACTTTTACAAAATGATAAGGCCATATGGGTTGTTGTTAAATTCCCCCAAAAATATATGGCCAACAAAGAACCATTTTTTTACCATCTTTCCCAAAAACAAAATTGACTAATCCGTACGCGGATCCGATCAGAGTAGCTTCCGAGACACTTATAAAATTTTTGTGTTGCTATATTAAGAAAACTTTGATTTTTTTACAAATACATCATTCTTAAAAATATATAAAAAAACCTTGTGTGATTTTGAGTATTTGATATTAGGACAATTCAAAAATCAAACCGAACCGATTAAGATCGGACTGGATCGAAAATCAATTTTGTCCAAAACACCGAACCAAGGACTGGACCGTCCGTCGGTCCAGTTCGATTCGGTCTTCAGTCCGGTCAAACAAAGTATAATTGTTGGTTGTGTGTAAGATCGAACCGGACCGAAGACCAAATATGAGGAAAAGGATGTATCGAGGGACGGGACCGAAATATGTTCAGTCTGGTCCGGTTTCTTATTCTGATCCGATTCACGGTCTATCATACTCACCTTTATGTGATATAATTTCGACCGTGGATCTATATCACCCCACAAATTGGTGTAAAAGAGTGAATGAAAACATTAACTACTCCGAAGTGTCTAGTGACAAAAAAAACCTGTGATTATCATTTTAAGATTTGTTAAGTTTCAAGTTTAGTTTCTGTCAGTTACAAACATTTTTGATGTAAACACGCCAACTTTTTAAAAATGAAAAACTTTACCCGATTTGAGTCTGTGTAACGATGAGTTTAAATCTTATAGATTTATTGGGAAAAAGATCAAAAAAGAAACAAGACAATAACAACTATCCCAACTAAAAAAAAAAAGGCAATTTCATATCTACCCACATTTAAAATGAAAATTTCACATATGCCCAAACATGCTTTAAAAACATTGTATATTATGCATTCATTGGTTGCACTTTGGGTATATATGAAGTTATTGTTCAAAGTAGGATGATATATGAAATTAATCTTAAAAAAAACACAAAAATCGCCCCGCAGCAACGCGCGGGTAACTAAGCTTGTTATTATAAAAACTTCCCATACAAAAAAAGAAAAAACATTTTTCATTTTTCTCCAAAAAACCTTGTAACACAAATGTCGTCATCACCATCACAAGATCAAGAAACACAAACACTTTTAATAAAAACAAACCAAACCCATAACAACATTCAACATGAAGATCAAGAAAATGATGACAACAATCTTGACAATGGTCTTCAAAGATTGGATTTTTATCTACTTTTAATGGGTTTCAACCAAGATTCATTTTTAAGATTTGGGTTATCATGGTTTATGTTTTTAATGATTGGTGTTGTGGTACCTGTGGTTGTACTTATGTTGACTACTAATTGTTTGAGATGTGATTTGTATCAAGTCAAAGGGTTTGAGCTTGTGGTTGTGTCTTCTCATGCTTGTTTGGCTGTCTGTGCTTTTGCCCTTTGTTTGTTCTCTATAATTGAAGGAAATATGGAGTTATGAAGTTTTTGTTTGTTGATCAGTATCATGGTCATGTTCAGAGCTTTTCTAAGGATTATGTTCTCAAGTTTGATGTAAGATGTTCATATTGGTGTTTGTTTCGGGTTATATAGCGGGCTTGTGGCTTATTTGGTTTTAAGCTTATGGTTTCTTAAGTCCTTTTTGTGGCTTATTTGAAACTTTTCGCCTTATAAGAAAAGCTTATATAAGCCGAAAAGTTTCAAAACAAGCCCCAAAATGTGAGCTTATGAAACATAACCCCCAAACCAAATAAGCCATAAGCCGGCTATAATCTATCTAACTTGTCCCTTTTTGTTGGCCCGTAGTTTTAATAAAAAAGATGTCAATTTAGATACATTTTTTTGTTATTAATTATTATCCCTATCATGTGTAAATAAGCCATAAGCCGGTTTTATATTTTGTGAATGATGGATTGTGTAAATATAAAGGTGGTATTTGTGATTGCTTAATATATCATAAGCTTTGTTTTGGGCTTATGAGCTTATTTGGCTCGGCTTATATCTTAAAAGCTCATAATGTTCGCTTTTTTAATGTTAAGAACTTAAAGACGGAATAACCTGAAAAAAAGAGCTTATGAACTTAAGCTGAGTCAATAGTTGATAAGCCCGTCTCTTCTTTACTTGATGAGTTGATGTTGTATCATAACGCTACAGACATTTAAATAGTTTAAAAGTGTTCCCTTAAACCCTCAACGTGGAGTTGTTTTTAGGAATAGTGTATCCAGAGCACCCACTCGCGAATACAAACTTCTTTATAGGCCCGGTCATATATTTTTACTCGACCAAGTGCCCCTTGTACTAAAATGTTTATAGACCTTTAGTACATTAAAGTCTATTCTGTTTTATAACATGTTTGACTGAAGTTGTTTTCGAATGATTATGATAATGATTAGGCAAATAGGAGAAAGTTTAGGAATAAAGTTTGATTCTTTGCTGATCTGTACAATATTCACAAATAAAAAAAATTATTACTTTGATGCTTGCTGATGTTTTCAGACCAAAAAGAGGTTTAAGGGGGTGTTTGGTTGTCCGTATAAATTCGCTATTGCGCTATGATTATTGATAAAAATGTATATATTAATCATAAAATGCTTGAGAGATATGTCAAATTTATTACAGAATTTAATTTAAAAGAGTAAACTACACCAGTGGTCCTTGTGGTTTGCGTTGACCAACACCGGTAGTCCCTTGACCAAACTAATTGCACCGTTGGACCTTAAGTGACAAACGTTAGGCGTGGCTGGTCTGTTTCTTAGGTCATAAACGCTAGTTAAGTTATTGAACTAACAAGGGTAATATCGTCTTTTCCCACCCACTGATACCATTTATTAAAGAGTAAACTACACCAGTGGTCCTTGTGGTTTTTTAAAAAGTTCGAAAATTTTGAATTTTTTTTTTAAACTTGAAAAAAAATCGATGTTTTTTAAAACTTGAAAAAAAGTTCAGAAATATGAAAAAAAATTCAAAAATTGGAAAAAAAGTTCGAAAATTTGAAAAAAGTTGATTTTTTTCAAATCGAAAATTTGGAAAATATTTCGAAAATTAGAAAAAAAATAATTTTGAAATTTTGAAAAATTAATATTTTTGAAAATTAAAAGAAGTTGGAAAGTTTAAAAAAATATTGGAAATTTGGAAAAATGTTCGAAAATATAAAAAACAAAATCGGAATTGTAAAAAAAAAATAGAAAAAACAAATGAGATATTATTTCAAATGAAAATATAAAAAAGTTCGAAATATAAAAAATTTTTGGAAACTTGAAACAATCGATATTTTCAAATCGGAAAATTTGAAAAAAAGTTCGAAATTCGAAAAACAAATCCGTTATTTTTTTTCATTGAAAATTTGAAAATGTTCAAAAACATGAAAAAAAGTTCGAAAATATGAAAAAATCGAAAATAAAAAAAAATCGATATTTTCAAATCGAAAATTTGAAAAAAATTATAAAAAAAATTAATTTCGAAAATTTGAAAAAACAATATTTTTGAAAATTCAAAAAAAAATTGGAAAATTTAAAAAAAAGTTCAGAAATTTTGAAAAAATTATGAAAATTTGAAAATTTTGAAATTTTCAAACCTACTTTTTTCAGAAATTTTTCCGAAAATTTCAAATTTTCATAATTTTTTCAAAATTTCTGAACTTTTTTTTTAATTTTCCAATTTTTTTTTGAATTTTCAAAAATATTGTTTTTTCAAATTTTCGAAATTATTTTTTTTTCAAATTTTCGATTTGAAAATATCGATTTTTTTTAATTTTCGATTTTTTCATATTTTCGAACTTTTTTTTCATGTTTTTGAACTTTTTTCAAATTTTCAAAAAAAAAAATATCGATTTGTTTTTCAAATTTTCGAACTTTTTTTCAAATTTTCGATTTGTAAAAATACGTTGTTTTTAAAGTTCCAATATTTTTTTATATTTTCGATTTGAAAAAATTTCGATTTGTTTTTCAATTTTTTTTACCAATTTCCGATTTTGTTTTTTATATTTTCGAACATTTTTTCCAAATTTCCAATATTTTTTTCTAACTTTCCAACCTTTTTTAATTTTCAAAAATATTAATTTTTCAAATTTTCTAAATTATTTTTTTTAGATTTGAAAAAAATCAACCTTTTTCAAATTTTCTAACTTTTTTTCCAATTTTCGAACTTTTTTTCCAATTTTTGATTTTTTTTTCATATTTCCGAATTTTTTTTCAAGGTTTAAAAAACATCGATTTTTTTTCAAGTTTTAAAAAAAAAAAATTCAAAATTTTCGAACTTTTTAAAAAACCATCAGGACCACTCGAGGTAGTTTTACTTTTAATAAAATGATATTAGAGTGTGGAAAAGGAATATTTACCTTGTCGGTAATAAACTTAACTAGCGTTTAGGACCCAAGAAAATGAGGGACAGCACGACTAACCGTTTTGCCACTTAAGGCTCCAACGGTATCTTGCAATTAGTTTTGTCATTGGGTTGAATATCGGTGCTGGTCAACGCAAACACAAGGGGACCATGGTGTAGTTTAACAATTTAAAATGTCTCTCGGGATTTTAAAATTTTACAATCAGTTACTTATAACTTCCATTTAATTGACAGGAAGCTAAACGGCGCATTAGTATATGGTTTCTTCCTTGGTATAATCTTTGAATATTGGTCCGTGAAGTTGTTTGTATGATGTACATGCACTCAGCGTCCTGATGGAATCTTTTGGCGTTTTATCACTCTTACGTTATCATGGACTTAAGGTGACGGTGATTTTTTTATCTCCTGTTTAGTTTCATTTGGTATGCAATTTCCAAATACCCACTTTGCTGACTATGGAAACTCCTTTGGAAAGAGGAGACAATGTTTTAGTATTATAGAGAGCGGAAAATGCTCGTTTACGCCATCATTTGTCTAAGATAAGTTATAGCTTCCGGATTTACCTTCTGCTTGTGTTCATAGTCGTCACCTCGAGCCAGTTTGCAACTCTGTTTCAAATCACAGAATTTAGAGGTAACAGGGTATTCATAAATGGTGGTGATTTTGCGGTAAAGTTCTATGTTTTCTCACTTCTATAGATAAAAAAAGTTATGAAGGTGTCTCTTTGACTTCTAAAAGTCAAAAGGTACTTGTATCATATAATTTTGCTTCATTTTCGACAGGTTTCCTTGATTGCACAAGTTGTGGGGGTGATTCTTTGTTTGAATGCTGCAGCGAAGATATCCCACAGGGCACAAGGCAATGCAGCATTAGCAAGTAGGTGGAAGGCATTTAGCCATCATGGGGTCTGACGATACGTCTCATATGATGATTTCAATTCAAACGGAAACTTGGAGGCTGCAAGTAGCTTAATGAGATCGGTTTCTTCAGAAAGTGAAATGGAAGCTATGACTATGATGCCATCCTCTACCAAGGCACAACTCACGGTCTTATTTATTTTTACACCAGGCGCCAATCATTTTCGTAAGTAAAAAATAGAAACTTTATATACTGCAGTGTAAATAAAAGTAAACATTTTGGCCTTATAATGCATTTAGAAGGAAACCTTGTTGGTCGGAATCTTGTATGTGCCATTGGTCTACTGATCTTCGACTACAGTTTGACTTCTGAAGTCAAACATACGAGTATCATGAAATCAGATTCATAACAGCTTTGGTGAAAATTTAGATACCAAAATTCTTTCATTACTGGTATATTTATAGAGTATCATATAATTCAAGTTATTACTGAAAAAGTTGACTAGAGTCCTCTCGACCTCAATAGTCAAACTTCGTTATTCAAACTATTGAATACAAGTATGCAAAACAAAGAAAATCTCAAACCTTAACCTTTGTTATGTCATATTTTAAGGTTCATTTCATGTTATTTATCATTTTTTTAGCTTGCGGTTCCCACATGCACACGAGTTAACCCAAACTTTTTTTGCAGTTATGTATCTGCAGAATAATCCAGGAGGCTTAACTATATATGGTTGGACATGTGACCGGAGTCTTATAAACACAATCTTCTTCATCGAGTTATCACTTGTTCTCTTTGTTCTTGGAAGGACAATCGTATTCACCACAGCTGAATGATTTTTTAATTTCAAGACTTTTTGAAATTTCCAGGTCATACTGTGAGCTTCTGTTCTTATTATCAACAAAGTTTTGACAATGAGAATGCAGTGGGCTAAAAATACGCGCCCGTGTGTTAGTTTCTGCATAATTGTATATGAGGCAACCATTTTATCAATCTTTTTTGTATAGTTGGTTTCATGTAATTTAAGTTTGAAGATTAAAAAATCATCAAAATATAAATAGTACTATGATCACATCTCATCGGCTTCTAAAACGTTTGTAAATAAAACTATACCGATATTTTGAGCATATTCGTTTGCAGTATACATTGTACATTTTGGATGGTCATTTTTTGACAAAGTTGCCGATGTTTTTTCTTCCTTTTTATTTGTGTTTTAATATAAGAGTCGAGTGTGTAAATTTGGGAGTGGTCGGGGAAGGGTTGGAAATGGTCCTGGGATTAACCCAGTGAGGCCTCGTACATCTGAGTCAAAAGGCTTACCCTCCCATTATCTGATTAAGGAAAACCACATTCGTTATTTGAATAAGGATAACCAAATTTAGAGATAAAGTTACATTAATAAATGGTGATTGCGTAAGAAGTCAAATGCTTCTCCTTTCTTATACATGAAAAAAGTCGGAGTATATTTTTATTTGATCTTTGAAGTCAAATGTGTATGTTTGACTTGTAAAAGTCAAAAGGTACGTGTATCATTAAAATTCTGCTTATTTTCCGACAGGTTTCCTCGATTGCACAAGTTGTGGGGGTGATTCTTTGTTTGAATGCTGCAGCGAAGATAACCCACAGGGCACAAGGCATTGCAGCATTATCAAGTAGGTGGCATGCTTTGGCATCACGTGGTCCCGATGATAGGTCTCATATGAGATTTACATATTCAAACGGAAACTTGGAGGCTGCAAGTAGCTTAGTGAGATCGGTTTCTTCAGAAAGTGATATGGAAGCTATGAACCATGTTCCACTCCCTACAAACGCACAACTCACGTCACAATCATTTCGTAAGTAAAAATAGAAACTTTATATATTTTAGTGTAAAAAAGTAAGCATTTTGGCCTTATAATGCATTTAGAAGGAAACTTTCTGATCTTTGATTACAGTTTGACTTTTGATGTCAACCATACGAGTATCATGATATCAGATTAATAATAGCTTTGGTGAAAATTTAGATACCGAAATTCTTTCATTACTGGTATATTTTATAGAGTTCCATATAATTCAAGTTATTACCGAAAACGTTGACTAGAGTCCTGTCGACCTCAAAAGTCAAACTTCTTTATTTAAGATTTTGAATATAACAGTGCAAAACAAAGAAAATCTCAAACCTTAACCTTACTTATGTCATATTTTAATGTTTCATTTCATGTTATTTATCATTTCTTTAATTTGTGGGTCCCACGTGCACACGAGTAATATGATCCGTGGGTAAGATTCCTGTTAGATGGTGTTACCTTGACATGTGTATAAACTAGCTTAATGTAATTTGGGAGTAATATGATCCGTGGGTAAGATTCCTGAATCTGATCACAATATTAACAATGTAACCTGATCTTAATATTAATTATGCATACATTCATCTACAATCGACGTCAATAGGATTTCATTATCTAATATTCTGTGTCGTATCTTTATGATGATCCACTTTAGTCGTTCATCATGTTTACAAGAATATTAAGCCCGCACAAACCAGTTATATATTCTGTTTACAGTTGGCTTCCACCACAACAGAAGCTGATTTATTTCCTACCCTCCACATTCGTTTGGGTTTGACTTTGAACTTCTTTGTGTTCTATTACAAGAATATGAACCCTCCTGAAATGGTTTAAACTCTTTATCCCTCGATATTTTTACACAGTTATATTCAGCAATGCGCTAAGCTGTGTATATTTTGTTTTTACATTGACTTATGTTAGGGCCTGTCACTAGGCCAAATAAGCTTTTGATAAACTCAGAGCTTGATTCGCGGAGTGAGGAATCCTACAAAGATAACACTTTAAGCTGATTTATTAAAGGTATACTTGTTTACTTTGATTTTCTCTTAAAATCACAAAGCTTGATTCGCTGAGTGAGGAATCCTACAAAGATAGCATTTTACATATATTCTCAGTTAGTACTTGTGATTGTTTCTTATAATCAATATTAATTTTTTGTATGCTATTCATTGTTGCATATGAACTTACTAATAGCTGAGTGAGGAATCAAAAGCTTAAGAAGTTTATTTGGCTGACAGAACGGAACTGTTGATGACGTGAAGAAGATTGTCGCAATACTTGATGCTGGTGACATTCCATCCACCGATGTTGTTGGTAAGTACTTTCTTTGCTATCGTATTCACCATCATAATATCTGCCCGTTGGATCGCTTTAATGTACACGACTCTTGGTAGTAGATTGGTTAGACTAAGTGAATCTGGGCACTATTTTGTCAAACTGTACCTTTTCAAAAAAGGGGCTCATTTGGTCTCTTTAATTACGTGATAACGAGAGGTCTGCATCGTATTCTATGTTGAAAGTGTCCAGCCAGAGATCATTGATTCATAACTAATGATTTTATGCGACTACTGTTACGTGTTTCAATGCAATACAGTTTCTTGTAAGGTATTCACATTATTGAACTTGTTACTTAACAATCTGTTACTTTTGCAGAGCGAGGCGAGAGCCCCTCCTTTTGTGTTTCTTACCTCTGTCAAAAGTGAATTGAGGTCTGAAATCCAAGTTGCTGCCCAAAATTGCTGGGTTAAGAAGGGTGGCGCATTCACCAGTGAAGTTAGCGCTGAGATGCTTGCCAATTTGGGCGTCCCATGGGTCATCCTCGGTCACTCTGAAAGGAGGGCCTTGTTAAGCGAAACAAATGAGGTACACTATCGCTTGATGCTTCTGAATCCAGCCTTCTATTATAGTTAGCTTATGAAAATCAACTAAAAGTTCTCTTGTTTCTTTTTATTCAGTTTGTTGGAGACAGGGTCGCATATGCTCTTTCTCAAGGTTTAAAGGTGATTGCTTGTGTCGGAGAGAACCTTGAGCAACGAGAAACTGGAACCACCATGGAAGCTGTTGCTTGATTTGATGACTAACTTACCATCATGTTCACTTTAACATTTGGTCGAATTTTGACCCAATTGCGCAACGGGTCAATTTGGGTTAAAAAAGTAAGCTAAAAACAGTAATTGGTCAAACATATCAGAAGTCGCTTGGCATAGATAATGTAAATTATATTTGACACTATTTTTTTTAATAAAGAAACTAAAATTTCGGAAAATAAGAGTGCTTTAGGTGAAGCCAACCACAAATCGACCAGCTCGACCCCATAGTTACCTGGTTTGACCCGCCAAATTTTGCGACCTCTAGTTACCTTGTTTAAATATTTATTTAACTTGCATGAGCAAAGCATCAAGCAATGTAGTATCAGTGTGTGTATGTGCAACACTGTGCTCACTGTAGCATCGCAGAAACAATTTCTGAACCACGGATGTAACAGGTACATGCTGGACTAAGGAATTGGTTTGCTGAGAAGGTCAGTGCTGATGTTTCTGCTTGAACCGGGATCATCTATGGAGGTGTCTTTCTACTAGACTTTTACTTGATGTTTTTTTCAATAATCAGAAATTTTGAAACACTCAAACATGTTGATTACTAATTGGACATGTCATTGCAGGATCCGTGATTGGTTCTAACTGCAAGGTATTGGCTGGGCAACCAGATGTTGATGGTTTCTTGGTTGGTGGAGCTTCCCTCAAGGTAATATCCCAGTTGTAGTTGCATCTGTTCAGTATCATCACTAAATAGCAGTGTTGATGGGAGATGGACGTGACGATTTGCCCATTTTGAGTGCGGGTCAATTTTGGCTGGTCGTTTGTATGAATACTACCCACGCGGGTTAAGTATCAATTTGAATAAAAGTTGTTTGAGCATTTGCCCATTTTGAGTGCGGGTCAATGCTTGATTATAAGTATTTACATCTTATATGAGGAGTGTGTGTGTGTAGAAGAATCGAATTTTTTGTCGTTGATACGGAAAGTATGTGATTGAAAATTCCAATCTATTCTTAAACATATAGAGTTCTTGGTCATGAAGAGCAGTAGAAGTTGAAAGTGCAAAGTATACGTGGGATCAGTTAGCGGGGCCCTCTCAGACCATAATGCTGGAGAAGATGATAACATGGGTAACACTTTTTATTTGAATGAAAAGCATCATGGCCCTTTTTATTCATTTTTTGGTTACAAGTAATTATAACATTTTGCAGATGGGATTGCAATGGGGAAAGATTCGGAAATTGGAGTCCCTTGAAATTCAGACAAAGTTATCGAATTAAATACGAATGAATTGGCTGATGAACCAAAGACCGCTAATAATGTTATGATTGCGAAAACAAATGGAGGATACTGGCGAAATGTCGTTAGACAGTCCGATCTTTCAGCCTTCTCAAGGTGATTTTTAAAGGAAACAGCATAAAGAAATGGTACTGAAAGTGTGGAGAGGAAAATGGGGTCCACTGGTGGCAGAGAGTGGAGAAAGTGGTGGTTGGGAGGAGGTACGGTGGTGTGATGGTGGTGGAAGAGGGCCATATATAACTTTGGCAAAAAAAAGTATAGCAGGAAATATGTATTAAAATAGTGCCCCGTCACATTTTTTTGTTAATGAGTGTTACAATAGAAAAATGTATTACAATAGCTAGGAAGATTAGCAAAGTGTTTGAATTCTATAGAAAAATTAAGAGTTCATAGATTACTAAAGGAAAACGTGACAAATTCGATTTTTTTTAAACCATTTGCCCTAACTGGAAATATGGCATAGGAATATTTCTTTTTTAATTTTTTTTAATTTAATCCTGCATCTCAGTGCACCACCGGTGTGAATTTAGAAAAAAAAAAAGTGTACTGATCACCTCTATAGCAATAGCAAAAGAGTTGATGAATCATTCATGGAGTATATTAATAAAAGATTCAGCCAACACTTTACTTTTTCAATCGCTGGTAATTTTTCAAAATCGATCATTTTTATAAATTTTAATTATTGATTTTACGATCATAACAACGATTAGTTATGCTATTATACATATAAAATAAATATATAACAAGAGAAGATGAAGCTAGAATCATTTCTAACTGCTTTGTCAATAAGTCTATTGTTAGATTGTTTAACGTTATCCCTTATAATACAATATAAGTCAAAGTCTTTTATATTACTCCCTCCGTCCCTAAATAAGTGTCCACCATTGACTTTTTAAGTCTTTTTCCATCAACTTTGACCTTAAATTATTTTGTTTGTGTTATATAATACTTAATGGAAATTATATCAATGAAAATATATTTAAAACTCAATCTATTCATACATTTTGCATCAAGTATTATATAACACAACAAGAAATAATAAAGGTCAAAGTTGCTAAAAAATGACTTTGAAAGTCAAAAGTGGACACTTATTTAGGGACGGAGGGAGTATTAGTTAGTCGGATAGACAACGGATGATTAAAGTAATCCATCAAGTCACTTCAAGCAATAATTTACTAATTATCTTCCTCTCTCGTATTACTATATTACACATTTTAGGTTTAAAACGACGTAGTTTTGACCTTACGTGCACTATTCATTTTAAGCACTGTAAGAAGCCTAAAAAATTTGGCCCGGCCCAATTATTTTTTTTTTAAAAAAAAAAAAAAAAAAATTTATCGGCACAAAATAGGGAGGAAAAAAATGTTATAAAAGTACCGACGCATTCAGATAAAAAAAATATCCGCGGTAACATTTCCGAATTGACTTAAACAGTGTCATTTTACACCATGAGACCAAAAAAAATATTTCGCAAAAAAAATAAAAACTAAAAAAATAAAATTTTAATGCGACGCAACAACGCGTAAGACCATAAAAAAAACTACTAAACACGATACTTAAAAAGTAAACCCGCACTATTAAATATGAGACCGACAAAATAAACTCGCACAAAATTAAAAGGAAAAAAAAAAGAATTAATGACGCGCAACAACGCACGAAAAATTATGCTACAGTGCTGGGCCAAAAAGAAGCCCAAAAATTTGGCCCGGCCCAATTAGTTTTTTTTTTTTAAATTATCGGCACAAAATAGGGAGGAAATTTTTTTTATAAAAGTACCGACGCATTCAGATAAAAAAATACCCGCGGTAACATTTCCGAATTGACTTAAACAGTGTCATTTTACACCATGAGACCAAAAAAAAATTTCGCAAAAAAAATAAAAAATAAAAAAAATAAAATTTTAACGCGACGCAACAACGCGTAAGACCATAAAAAAAACTACTAAACACGATACTGAAAAAGTAAACCCGCACTATTAAATATGAGACCGACAAAATAAACTCGCACAAAATTAAAGGAAAAAAAAAAGAATTAATGACACGCAACAACGCACGAAAAATTATGCTACAGTGCTGGGCCAAAAAGAAGCCCAAAAAATTTAGCCCAAAAATTTGGCCCGGCCCAATTAGTTTTTTTTTTTTAATTATCGGCACAAAATAGGGAGGAAAAAAATGTTATAAAAGTACCGACGCATTCAGATAAAAAAATACCCGCGGTAACATTTCCGAATTGACTTAAACAGTGTCATTTTACACCATGAGACCAAAAAAAAAATTTCGCAAAAAAAATAAAAAATAAAAAAAATAAAATTTTAACGCGACGCAACAACGCGTAAGACCATAAAAAAAACTACTAAACACGATACTGAAAAAGTAAACCCGCACTATTAAATATGAGACCGACAAAATAAACTCGCACAAAATTAAAGGAAAAAAAAAGAATTAATGACACGCAACAACGCACGAAAAATTAACGCCCCGCAGTAACGTGCAAGAAAAAATAAACTTACACTATTAAACATAAAAAAAACGCGCGAAAAAACAAATAAAAATAAATAAATAAATAAAAATAAAAAATTAACGTCCCGCAACAACGCGCGAAAAATTAACGCCCGCAGCAACGCGCGGGTAATCTTGCTTGTTATACGTAAACGTGTGAAGGGGAAACAAATCACCATCCAGGTTTGTGTCAAAGGCGGAGTCCAGCCAAATAAAACACACAATCAAGGAGAGGCGCCTAGGATTATATCTCGGCTTCTTAATATATTTTTTGGAAAAATCAAATAGTAAAATACAATAAAGGTGATTTATAATAATAATAATAATAATAATAATAATAATAATAATAATAATGAAGTGATGTTTATATAAAAAATAAATAATAATTGTAACATTAGTTTTTTTTAGTAAATTGTAAAAATCATCCATGTGGTTTAAACATATGGAGGGTAATTATGTCATTTAAAACACACAAGGATGATTTTTGCCGAATGTTTCATCACTCGGGGATGATTAGTGCCAATAGTATTGGTTAGGGATGATTAGTGCCAAAAAGTACAAACCACATGGATGATTTTTGCAGTTTACTCTTTTATTAATTATTTGATGGCTTTTCAGTTTTCATTAATTCTTTGATTTCGTTTTTCAGCATGTGCTATCTAATATTTCGATAGGTAAATTTTTTTGACAAATACTTTTCTAAAAATATCCTGTTCTTAACAAAGTAGGTAAATTTAGTTTTTAGTTTGTCATGAAACTATTAAAAACAAAAGCTACATTAATATTTATAGATGATTATTGACGGTGGCGTATATTAACATTAATATGTGTTCACAATTTTTTTAAGTATATATGTGACTAGTAAGTGAGATCAAAAAGATTCATTGGTTTAAATTGTAATTAAGTATTTGAATATTAATGTATTACATCAGTATTTGTAAATATGAATATTTTTTTCTAACAACATTACTCATTTTTTAAGTTTTTAATTATTAAGCAAATGTGTCTTCTCTTTACATGTTGTATAGATCATAACATTGATGTTCTTTTAACAAAGCGTACCAAAAGATAAATAAATCAAACCCGACACATATTAATATTAATTGTTATTTCCTAACGCTAAGCATGGTATTTGCTTCGAAATCGGCTTTCTTTTGCAATCAAATACTTAATTTGTACCTTCAACTATTTAAAAACTCCAATTGTTTGTTTTTTTACTTATACAAAAAATTTCAATTTTCTTACGCACTAGAGTATTCTGTTCACCATTTTTGCAAACTTGTGATGGTCGAGTTTCAACTAAATGTTTATTTTTTTTACTTTTATCGGATGAGAACTCCGGCCTCGTGATGGTCGAGTTTCAACTAAATGTTCATTTTTACAAATTCAAAAACTGAAGTTTGAAGTTAAATATTTGTGTGTTCATAATTATGAAAATTAAAAGGTTTTTAAAAAAACGTTTTTTTAATTAAAAAATTCAAAAAAAAGTCAAAATGTGTTTTGACTATTATACCCTTTTGAATTAAATAAAAAAAAGTAATGATACTAAATTCTAATTGGTTTAAAGTGGTTCTGTAAGTTCTGTACAAAAAAGTGGTTCTGCAAAGAACGAATATATATATATATATATATATATATATATATATAAATAGAGAGAGAGAGAGAGAGTTGGGGTAAAATAAAAAAGATGTTATAATAAAAAGGATAAGATGAAATCTCAGCCTGCCACGTGTACCAAACAGTCCCGCCCCAAATTTTATATAGTCAGGGGTATAATAGTCAATTCACAACTAGGGATATATATAGTTTTTTTCTTATATCTTCACTTTTCTCCCAGCCTCTCATCTTCTCTCTCGATACATTAGGGATCCATCAGTGATCTATTCCTCCTCCGTCTCTCCACCATCTCTCCACCGTCTCCATAACCGTATCTC
>BQNB010126123.1:1291-19651 GCA_026074375.1 Tanacetum coccineum
GGGACAAGAAGATTCTCTCTACTGCTGTCAACTTATGGATCAGGAATCTGGTTATCAGAAAAAGGGTAGAAGACTTCCAGCTCGGCATCGAGAGTTACCAGACTCAGCTGAACCTCACCAAACCTCGCTGGGAAGCTACAGGTCTTGAGTTCATGCACGACTACAAGATTCTTGACTCTTCAAGAGCCGTACTGTTCAGAGACAAGTATGGTATGCAGATGCTCATGCGCTTCAACAAAATCCATAAGTTCAATGACGGGACTCTACAACAAATAGATGAAGCTTTAGACTATCGAGTAAAGGAATTCAAGGTTAACAAGATCAATTCAGGGATGAATACCAGGTTCTAGACCACGAATGATGTGATCAAGAGCAAGCAGTTCATGTTTGCCATTCAGAAGAGGCTAAAGCTTAGGAGAATCTTCCGAAACTTGGAAAGCTTTGTTGGTGGAAGAATACGAGAAGGAGACTACAGACTTCTACGGAGAACCGAATGATGACATCCTCTTTATAGCTTCTAGTACTTCTTGTGTGGTTTATATTGTAAACTTGTACATTATGTAGTAGTAATTATGATGTGTCTCGTGCCAGTATACATATTTTTCTGAGTTTGTGTCAAATTTTGAAACCATTAGAACAAACTCATCAATACTGACACAAACTAGGTTCCTCACTAGTTGAGGGGGGAGCCTGCTTATGTTCCATTATTGGCTTACATTAATCAGACACATTTTCTCCAAAATTTTCCTAACTTAAATCAATTGAGATCTAAAAATCTCAACGGGCTTGAAATTTTTGATCGGGGGAGAGAATGTGATTTTAGTATGAAAATCTGATAGAAATGTGATTTTTTAGACTCATTAATATGTTCTCCCATATGTGCTAAGCTATTTTGAATATCGATGCACATATTAAGGGGGAGCGAATGATGTATTATGACAATTGTAGAAATACCAAAGACCGACCCTGTAATTACTTTATCGGAGTTATAAGGATGGTAAGGTTAGGTATGAGTTCCCACGATCCCGCCAGAGCCAGAGGGATCTACCTAGGGACAATTCACTAGTTAGTGTAGAAGTCCTTAGGTATGATTACAAAAGGAGTAATGTAAATAAGGGAATAGTACAGACTAAGATGGAGCTAGTACTGGAACATACCCAACAAGGCACTAGCAATGAAGTCTCGGTAAGCACTGAAGGGGTTAAAGAATGAAAAAGAAATGTTAAGATAAAGGGTGAAAAGAAAGCAGCCCTCCTTTAACATTAGGCAGAAACCGGGTCAATACATATGCTGTCAGAATCACTTGGTTGATTATTGACATTGAAGACAAGTATCATAGACCCAGTGATATGCTGCACAACCCTCCCTAGCCACTTAAAATCTCTTAAAAGATTTCTGTTTCAATTGTCACGTAGACTTAACACGTAATCTACTGACTATCTCACTTCGAGATAGTTGGTATTGAAAAGGTGGCAGTCTGCTCCAACCTTCGCTCACTTAAATTAAAACGCATTATTGAGTCTAGAGCCAAGAGATCATCAATTAATCTCGTTAGGACACAATTCAAATGTTCTTGTTTATCACACACTATAAAAACAAGTAATGTATAATCAGAGTCCTACGCATCATCCTTGTGATTTTGCCAGAACATCCGAGTGATACTTATGTACTCACAATGAAAATGGAAATCCTGCTTGAGCTAACATCAAACAAGCTCATGGTAGGTGACTTGTGAGATCCTTTATGGGTCAAACTTGTGACACTGGATATCGAATCGGTCCAAATTTTTGAATTGACAATTGACGAATTTTGATAAATGCTTAAAACTCTCGATATGTCACAAAAATCAATTTCTCGAGTGACACATCGATTGATTTTCAAATCAATTTTCATCCTCAATCGGTAAGATAGTAACTAACTGATTCACTCTTATCGTGCTGTCTGCTTTGAGACGTTCCGATTAAGAGAACAGACAAGTAAGGAGATTCTGATGTTTATGCATTAGAAGATCCGATATTGATGCTGGAAATCCTGTCAAGGAGATTCTTCTTAAGATTGAATCTACCTGATCACAGGTCGGTCCTCACGGATTCGAAGGTTACTCCAACCAAACACGGGCGAATGACAAAGCCATATTCGTCCCACAACTTTATTGCTAACTGTTTTATTACAGGTTCATATAAAGATGGAGATGGCATCAACCTGTTCCAGCAGAGTCAAGTTCATAGCCACATGCTCATACTCAAGACTCAATGACTTTGCAACATCAATGGAATGAATGACTGAAGCTTCAGGCAACTCAGATATCAACTCTTCATCAGTTACGTGAACTTAATAAAGTCACTGAAGAGGGGGGGGGGGGGGGGGGGGGGGGGGGGGGGGGGGGGGGGGGGGGGGGGGTGGGGGGGGGGGGGGGGGGGGGGGGGGTGGGGGGGGGGGGGGGGGGTGGGGGGGGGGGGGGGGGGGGGGGGGGGGGGGGGGAGGGGGGGGGGGGGGGGGGGGGGGGGGGGGGGGGGGGGGGGGGGGGGGGGGGGGGGGGGGGGGGGGGGGGGGGGGGGGGGGGGGGGGGGGGGGGGGGGGGGAGGGGGGGGTGATGAAGTTTATGCAAATACTAAGTAATTGTTTCAAGATTGCAACAAGTATGAGCATGTCGGCCCAAAAGTCACGAGCACACAAAGTAAAAGATCACAAGATGATGATTAGAGATTAAGATTGGCTGATGATCTCAAGAATGTTCAAGATCACATACAAAGACAAGCCTAATGGAACAAGCTAAAGCTTAAAGTCAAAAGATCACTACATTTTGTACAAAGAAACCAATGAATGAAGAATCAAAGATTACGAGCTACTGTCATTAGATCAAGACTTAGAATGCTAGAATTCAAACTGTATTTTCTGGGGTGACCTCCCTTAGGGGGAGATTGTTAGGTTTACGAAAAAGACTCGGTCACCCCGTGTATTGTCTAGAATAGCATAGCTCGTAGTTTAATCGTTAGCGTATGAATTATGGTGTTGGGCCGGGTCTTTACCCACATGTTAGCCCACTCCATAGCCCACTTAGGGCACTTAAACTCTTGTATTTAAACACCCTTTCCAGCCATGGGAAGGGTTGGTTGTTCATTGTATTACAAACACACACTAAGTGATTTTCTCTCACTAGAATTCTTACTTTCTCTCTCTAGAAATTGGCCAACCCATCATCTCTTGATTGTGTTATGATATCCAATATACTACAGAAAGTAAATAGATCGCTATTCGCTATCTACTGGTGATGTAACACTTACAATGTTGACAAATCCAGTGGGAGCCTTGCGTTTTATTACTGAAAAGACATTCATGTAATGTTGTCAAATTTCAGTGGGAGCTACAAGCTTTATTTCCTTGTTAGTTACCCATACTATTTCTAGCTTGCTTTGAAATAATTCTTTACTTTCCGAATATAAACGACCATGGTTTTAAGGAAAATTAAACATTATGGTTCGAAATCTGCTTGAAATATCTATGACATAATCATATTTTTTATACGATTGAGCACTTGTCGCATTGTTTATCTACATTACATCATGTTGTCCTGTGCACAAATGGGAGAAATCTTAAGTGTGTGCTAGGAACAACATATAACAATATGATTATTGGTTTCTCTTGACCGCAAGGTAAGAAAGCTAACAAATCTACTAGGACTTAAACACACACGATGTTTGTTGCCCTATAACATTTAAATGTCAATATATATTATAAAGCTACTTCAGTATATTGACTACATGTTTTAGTCAATATAATTATGGTTCGATCATAAAATCATAATTATGAAGTATGTAATTAACTTGAAATTACTATTGAACTCAAGAGTTTGTGTTCATAATTACTTTAATTAGTATAATTATGTTGTTCGACTTGAGTTGTTCGACTCAGTTGTTCGACTTGAGTTGTTCGACTCAGTTGTTCGACTTGAGTTGTTCGACTTGAGTTGTTCGACTCAGTTGTTCGACTTGAGTTGTTCGACTCAGTTGTTCGACTTCAGTTGTTCGACTTCCACTACTACGAAACCCAAAAACTTAAAAACACAAAAAGACACCTTTTTGATGATTGTTTTGCAAAAATACTTGTACAACTAGTGTTACTAACCCTATAGGAACAAGAAAAATAGAAACTTTAAGGTTTTTAAGCCGAAAAATTTAAAATCAAGATTTTGTTCTTTATAAAGGTTTTGAACACAAAAGATGACCAAAAATGATATTTTTCTAGATTCAAAGCTTGTACACCTATATCTTAAAGATACTAGATCAGATTTACCAAGGTAAATAATCCATTAGTATACACAATAGCTTTGGAATCAAAAAAGAAAAAATAAAGGACGATTTGTGCAAAAACAAACGAACCAAAAAGAAAACTTAAACACAAAAACTAAACACACCACTCCATGGCTCTTGATACCAATTGAAGAATACAAGTAATCTTTGATATGAAATGGGAAGGAACTTAGTGAGAGAAAGTGGAAGGATGGATGTATTCTAGAGAGAGAAAGTAAGAAACATATAATTCATTATCAAAGTTAGAATACAAAACCAACCAACACCCTCTCCAAGCTATGGAGAGGGGTATTTATAGTCTAGTTTGGCCGGCCATGGACCCATTGATGGGCTTACCATGGGCCTTGGGCCATATTAGCTTAATATGATTAACATATCTAACTACTGGCTTTGACTAGTAATTATTGAAAGTGGTCGAGACTTTTCTTGATCCTAACAAAAAAAATCTAAACCTATCAACCAAGAACCTCAATTTAAAACAAATCTTGAAAAATCAATCACAAAATTCTTGGATGGTCAAAGAGTTACAAATATGTTTTTCAAAAACAATGTTAACGATATGATTTTAAATATGAAGAAAAACAAAAATAATTTCCAAACTAAAATTAAAAACATGGAAAGAAAAATAGATGAGTGTCTGAAATCTCAAAACATATCTTCAGGAAAAACCGATAGAACTGACCCACCTCCTCCTCAAGCTCACACCGAGCAAGTGAATGTCGTATTCATCGAGAGTGAAAAGTCCGATTATTCTCCAAAAATTCTAAAGGATCCACCACCTCCTATTATCGTTAACAACAAAATCGAAATTGTTAGCCTTAATTTTATATAAGTCGAACAAGAATGTTATCGGTCTTATTAGTCGTAATTGGTCTTGTATTGTAATAGGCTAGTCGGGTTCAACGGGCTTGGATTGTAATCTAATATTGTCCATGTTTCGGGCTCAAAGCCCAAGTTTAGCCAAGCCCGGCCCAAGTAGAAAAGCCCACAAGCCACTTATGGCTCAAGGGTATAAATAGAACCCTCTCCACACATGGAGAGGGTGTTGGTTACCATTTCATCACTTGTGTGTGTGTGTAATCTTCCATCTCTAGTTTTCTCTCTAATAAATCTTCCAACTTTTCTCTTATCTCTTTTCTACTATTTTGCTTATTGGTATAGCTTATTGTTGTGAAATGGATTAAGCTTTTGGGATAACATTTGGTATCATTCGCCATGGGTGGGTATAGTGTTTGTGGTTTCGTTGCTTATTGAGCTTATTGATTCGGCTTATTATAGTTTTTTTTATATTTCGTTAGTTTTTTTTATAATCACTCGGCATAATTTTTTCTTTAATCACACGTTTTTTTTTGGTTTTTGTCTTGTTTAAATCTTGTGTTGGGCCTACTGCTAAGTAACATAACACGTTTTTTTTGTTTTTTGTTTCTTTCTTTTTCATTCGTTTGAGTCTTTAGTATTTTTCTATTTTTTTTCTTTTGATCTTTGGGCCGTTACTTGTTTTTGTTGGTATAACAGTATTGAACACGTTTAAAACATATGATTTGTCTTTTATAAGTGTTTAGTTGCTTATCTTTCATTTTTTGTTGTTTGTTTTTGGCTTCCTTTAAACACAGGGAGGCAACACTCTTACAAAATTCGTCCAAATTAGTGGCTTATTTAGTTTTGTTGGTAAACGTAGTTTTACTTGGCTTAAAAGCTTTTCGGGTGAAAAAAGAGAAGAAGAAACGTTCACTCTATGTGTTTGTTATTTTGTTCTCAACCGATCTAGTAGAATTGAACGTGTAGGATCGAACTAGTGACACCATCGAACAAGTAGCATCAACGAGTTGGGTCGAACTAGAGACCATCAAACTAGTGACCATCGAAGAGTAGCATCGAAATTAGTAGCATCGAACGAGTAGCATCGAAACGAGTGCAATCGAACGAGTGACATCGAACGAGAGACAATCGAACGAGACCATCGATCGAGACCATCGGAACGAGCCATCATTGAGACCATCGAACGAGGACCATCGAAACGAGTGGTTTTTTTCTTTAGACCGAACGAGTACTCGTTTAATGTTTTCGGTTTTCGATTCGAGTGTCGGTAATCTCGGACTTATAACGGTATTTCGTTGTGTCCGTGGTCGTCGTTCGATATGTGGTATATTCGGTTTTCACCGACGATTACCGTATCACTCCGCGAGAACTAAAACATCATCGTTCCATTTTATTTTCTCTTTGAAGCGAAGCAGAAAACTAAAAGGAGGGAAAACGTTTTTTTATTATTTTTTTATTTATTTAGTTTTCTTATAATTCCAATTTTACATTTTTGGCCCTTCATCTTCTAAACAATTTTCATTTTTAACACTTAGATTTAAATTAGTTTACTATTAACCCTTTGTTTTTTTTAAGCAAGATTAAATAAGAACCTTTTAATTTCATATTTTTTTCATTTTTTTTCTCACTTTTCAACTTTTAATTTTTGTTATTTTTTTAGTTTTACATTTTAGTTTTTCAAAATTTTCAATTTTAGCCCTTTCGTTGTAAGAAATTTCACCGCTCATCGTTTTAAGCTCAACAATCGTTAACAAAAGCTTACGTTGTTCAACGTGAATTGTTTGTGCACCGTTTGCCGTTTTAAGCTCAACAATCGTTAACAAAAGCTTACGTTGTTCAACGACAACAAAGATTTCAACATCAAATTAATTATTGTTTTACGGTTTCTTCTGGATTTTGTAAAATCCCGCGAAAGATACGATTTTTTTTTCTCGTTTTAATACAAAGATTTGTAAAATTCCCGTGAAACATTATTGCTTTCAATCCACAACAACAATCACTTTACCTACTTAAGATCCGATATCCATTCACAACATCACAATGTCAAATTCAAATACCAATTTGCAAACTCAAACATCAAGTGTTCTTCAGAATGATCATCTCAGTCGGCACGCTCGTGTTCAATCTTTCCTAATGGTTCAGAGAAGACAACTTCCCCTTTCAAAATTAAATGATGAAAGTCTTCAGCAATTAAGTCACAACTAAGTTTTCTCACAGAAACTTTACAAGATTTTGGTACCATGCATATCTTCAAGAGAACATTCTCTCAAGGTACTTGGATTTACTCGAACATACATCTTACCAAAGAAAAAACTATTTCTCAGACTGATTGCAAGACTACTTTGACAAAACTCAGAACAACGTTTGAAAATGCTTTCAGTTCAGAAATCAAAGTGCGAATGCAGAATTATACACAATATGATGCTCAATCATTTTACGATGCAATGATCTTTAACATGGATTCCCTCGGGAAATACATGCTTGAGTTAATTCTTCGTCAACAACGAACTCCACAATTGTTGACACAAAAGAAGTTGATGCAAACACAAGAAGATCATTCAAATCCAATTCCAAATGTTGATTCATTGAAGGTTGATTTAGTTGTCATACAAAACACTTGTTCTGAGAAAGAAGACAGTAATTCAGAGAATGCATCCAAACAAATTTAGCTCAAGGAACTGCAGCTGAATTCTAAAATAAAAGATGTGCATGCAATCAAATACAAGATGTCAAAAGCAAAAGAAAGATGCATGGCATATTTTTGATCTCTTCATTCACACCTTCAAGTTCTTTCAAAAGATGACTTAAAAGGCACTCGCATCAAACATGGATTCAAATGGGCATTCATGTCACTCTTTGGTCAAGATGTTGATACTTTTACAAGAACAATGCTCCTCCACGTAGATCAACTACAAAAGCAACTTGACAAAGATAAATTTCAAGAAGATGGATCCATGACAGCCTTTTGGGTGGTAAACAACCAGTTCTAAAAGTTCATCGATTCCAAGTTTACATTGGATTATGACAGTCAAATGACAGACACGTACTTTATTGAATACACTAGAATCGAGGTTCAACACTTCAAAGATACACTACTCCAACACCTGGGTAATGTTAAGAAGTCTGTTGCTAAAAGAAAACGTCATCAAAGATAGTATGAAAGAAGGGTGAATAAAAGACAGATGCAGACGTAAGAGAGTAAGATTGATATGGGTAAAGCATTGGATGCTGATTTGGTTGACATAGAAAGCATTAGGACAGACTCAACAGTGCAAGATGACAACAGCAGGTCAGGGAATGATACAGATGTTGATGATGCAGATATCAGACCCATATTTGACGAAGAGCAAATGGCTGAGGTACAATTGACTGTTGAATGCAATATCTTTGTTATAGGACAACAGCATACTGAGCAACCTAAAATCATTGTTTAAGGTAGGGTTGACCAGTATCTTGAAACATGTCAAGTTAAAAGTCCTATGCTTGATTCAACACCTGATAACCAGACAACTGAATACTCAAAACAATCACTCGAGTCTGAGAATATTTTACTCAAAAAGACTGTTGCCCAATTTCAAAAAGATTTTTCAAGAATGGAAGCACATTGCATTGCTCTCGAACTTAAATATCAAAATCAATCTTTAAAATCAGGGCAACATGGTCAAATTTTGAATGAAACAAGTAATAAAGCCAAGATTGAAAAGGAAATTGATGTACTTGAAACAATGAACATCGAATTAGAACATAGTGTGGCTAAATTACGTAAGGAAAATGAGACTTTGAAACAGCATTACAAAGATTTGTATGATTCTATTAAAATTACGAGATCTAAGACTACAGAACAGACAACATCTTTGCTTGCTAATAATGCTGAATTAAAAGCTCAGATTCAGGAAAAGGTTTTTGCAATTGCTGCTTTAAAAAATGACTTAAGGAAGTTAAAAGGAAATAGTGTAGATACTAAGTTTGATAAAACATCAGTCTTGGGGAAACCGGTTTTACCATCACTAAGAAACCAATCAGTTGTTAGACAACCGAATGCGTTTAAATCTGAAAGGGCTCAAATGTCAAAACAACGGTTTGCCTCCCAAGTTGATGTGAATAAGAATTTGTCAAAACCAGTCACTCAACATTATTTGCCTAAGAAAACAGAATCCGCCTTTGCAAAACCTGATCACATGATTGCATCTAGCTCATCTAGGAATAGTTCTAAGAACATGCCAAGATTTAGTTCAAATGACATGGTTCATAATCACTATCTAGATGAAGCTAGGAAAAAGACACAAGAAAGAGATAGGAACTCAAAAACTAGTGTGATGCCTTCTGCTAGATTTCAAAGCACTGCTGATGGTAGCAAACCAAAACCTAGGAGCAACAATCAAACATCTAGGAGTTTGCCTGTATCTAAGAGTAGTCGCGTTACGATAACGGCTGTGCCCAAAGCAGATCACTCTAAGAGTTCTAGTTCTTTCTCAGATTCTAAACAATTTGTTTGTTCTACATGTCATAAGTGTGTCTTTAATGCAAATCATGATGCTTGTATAACAAAACTCCTGAAGGAAGTAAATTCACGTGCTAAGATTCAATCCCATAAGACCAGAAACAGTAACAAACCCGTAGATCAAAAGAGTCATACTCAGAAACCTGGTAGGCAGATCTTTACAGGACATAGGTTTTCTCCTAATAAGACTTCCGCTGTGTATGAGAAAACATCTCCTAGATCTGATCTTAGGTGGAAACCCACGGGTAGAATTTTCAAATCTGTTGGTCTTAGGTGGATTCCTACAGGAAAGTTATTCGACTCTTGCACAAGCAAGGTTGACAGTGAACCCCCACATGGTTCAAATGTAGATATCCCTCATATTCATGAATGCAAACAAACTCTGGATGTAAGTGCATGTACATCAATCAATGTTCAGAAGGAACAAAGTCTTGATTTAAGTGCAGGTACCTTATGTAATGTCAACAAGGAAAATCTCAGAGTATGGTTGCTAAAAAGGCTGATATCTCAGAAACCATTGTCAAAGTGGATTAACAGATGATGATACAATAATGACGTTTGAACACAGCAGTTCAAGCCTCGGTCATCAATGTCTGATGACGTCTGTTCACAACAGTTCAGGCCTCAAACCTCAATGTTAAATGATGTTTGATTACAATAGATCAAGCTTCGATCCTAAATGTCAAAAATGACGTTTGATTACAACAGATCAAGCCTCGAACCTCAATGTCAAATGACGTTTGAACAAAACGGTTCAAGCCTCGCACGACAGTGTCAACAGAAGTTCATCAAGCAGCTGAGACAGTAACAACGTCAAATGAGCTGGATGTACTATTCTGTCCTTTGTTTCAATCCGAATATTTCAGATGGGAGAAAATACAAAGTTGTTTTAAAGTCTTCCGCTGTCACTACTACTGATGCATCAAATAAACGACAACAACAACCTGATTCAACTTCATCCACTTCAACTCTAGCTACAACTGTCACTGCTAATGGAAACTTTGATTTGTAAATATTTTTATTCTCTCTTTATTTTTTATTTATAATTTATACAATTTTTGAAAAAGAAAATACAAAAATATAAAACCAACAAAAAGAAAATACAAAAATATAAAACCTAGAAAAACAAAATATAAAATCAGAAAAATTTCAAAATACACAAAAATAATCTCTCGAGCCGACATGGTCCTCTTGGAATCGATAATCATTTTACATTACCTAGAAATGTTTGATTAACATCGACACGCGTGTAAAATGAAGTTCGAGCGAGAGTTTACAAATGCATTCAAAACATGTCATATCTAAATTTTCTAATGACTTGTGTACATTTCATTTCATAACTCGGTCTCGAATGTCACAGAATTGTAACGCCTCAGTGCGGCTTACTCTAAAATAGAAGAAAGTCTCTAACATGTTTTTAAAATCGTTGAAACACCAAATTTTTCAAAAGAACTTTCAATGTCAAATTCCTACAATATAAATATGTTGTATTTTTCATAAAAAGTGGTTATTGTTAAAAATTGTGTATTCAACACTCCCTTGCCTTGATAAGTTTCAAAGAATTGTAGTTACGTAGAATGTCATATTTATGTGAATCAATTATGAGGGGGAGCTTTTTTCAAACAAAGGCTTTAATGTTTGGATAAATCTCAATAAAATGTCAATTTTATGTATCCAAACACATTTAAATGTGAAACTATAATGTGGAAACTTAAATGTCAATTTATTAATATACATTGTTCATAAAGCCATCTCACTCCGGTCTTCACATTTGTGTGTCATATCAATTTTCATTCAAATGTCAATTTTATAAATATTGTAATCACACAGATAATGTTGAAGGGGCTCTATCAGAATCTACATTCATGCAATATCGTGTATAATTTTTTCTCGACCATTGAATTTTTCATGTCAATTTTTAATCAATTGGTATTGTCAAATACTAGTGTTTTATTATTTAAAATAAGTGGAAAAATTCATTAAAATATGCTATTGACTGATTGTGGATCTTAAGACTCTAAGTGCAACTCTTTCCTTTCATGTTCTAAACAATTTCGAGATCTCGAGCACATGTTAGGGGGAAGTATTTTGAAATAACAATGTCAGAAAATGGTTTAATGGTTTATCTCTATACCCAACAACCAATTAATTCACGACGATTCTCAAGTCCATAAGGTGGTAGGTTAGGTATAAGTCCTTAACGACCAACCAGAACCGGAGGGACTACTCCAAAGGGACACTCCTATATTATAAATAGCAAGTCCTTAGGTATGATCGGAAAAGAATGTGTAAAGGGAAGAAATGCCGACTAGATTAGCTAACACGAACAAACACAACAAGGTGTTAGTATAGACGTCTTGGTATCATTGAAGGGTTGAATAATAAAAAGAAATTTATGATAAAGGGTGATAAAAAGAGAAGCCCCTTACACCTTAGGCAAATAAAACACTTGGGGTCTAATACATAATCTACAAAAAACACAATGGTGATTGTTGATATTGAAGAAATCGTCATGACCCAGTGATGCAATGTCACAAAACCCTTCCCAGCCATCAGAGTTTCTCTCAAAAGAAACTTGTCTCATTGTCACAGGAGATTCAAACGTTAACTATTGCCATCACACTCCGAGATTGTTATATTAAATAGTGGCAGTCTTCTCCATCCAGCCTCCGATTACTTATAATCAAAAGTGCACAATTGAGTTAGAGCCAAGAAGAGATCAAAGTATAACTCTCATTAGTCACAATGTCTAAATACACTTTTGTACACCATAAAGTTCACAAGCTGTATCTAAGAGTCTAAAACGCATAAGTCTTTGAGATCATTGCCAGAACATCTGGAGATACTAAGTTAATTCCCAAGTATAAGATGGAAATCCCTAGCTAGAGCCAAACGTCAAACAAGACATCTGGTAGGATGACTTGCAAGATTATCTAAGAATCAAGTCTTGTGATAGACTGGATATCAATTTGGTCCAGTAAATGAATTGACGACTTAATCAGAAAGATAGTAACTATCTAATTCACTTTTACCGTGTTGTCTGCTTTGAGACATTCCGGTAATGAGAACTAGCAAGCATGGTAATCTAATACATCTGTGTTATATAAAATCAAATTGCTTTGAGCAGGAAACCCTGTCAAGAAATTCTTTGAATCTACCCTGATCACAGGTATAGGTATTTATACTATAAAACGTGAAACCGAGTTAAATGCAACCGAACTCAAGATGACTGACAAAGCCAAATTCCTCTTTTTATTGGCTAACTGACTTATTTCAGGTTTAACGACGTGTATGCAGCTCATTCCAGCAAAGTCGGATTCATTAAACCACATGTTTCATACTCAAGCTTTCAAAGTCAAGTCGTTCAACAATCAAGATAGTTGATTCTAATCTTCCACCATCCAAAAGCCTACAAAGTTAAACAAGAGAATTTCATCAAATGGGAGATTGTTAGACCTCATAATCATAGGTCAAACAAGAATGTAATCAGTAAGAGCATGGTTGGACAAGGAGCACAAGTTGATCAAAGGAAGTCAAAATCAAGATTGAATACAAGTCAAGAGATTAACAAGATAATGATCGCAAAGAACTCAAAGTCAAAAAGATAAAGGCTCAAATCATGATCATCAAATCAAGGATGAACAAAGGCCATTACAAACAAGACAAGACCATAACAAGGCAAAACATAAACGTTAAACGTCATATCTTCAAAAGACAACGGTGGATACCGAGAAGTTTGAAGAAGAGATACCTCAACAGTGGGGGAGATTGATAGCCTTAAATAATCCTATCAAACAAGAATGTTTTATCGGTCTTAGAAGAGTTCAAACTAGGTCTAGTTATTGTAACGGCTAGTCAGGGTTTAACAACGGGCTTGATTGTAAGCTAATATTTGTTCTTTGTTTCGGCTCAAAGCCCAAGTTAAACCAAGCTCGGCCCATTTAGAAAGCCCAAGTGCCAGGCTAGTATAAAATCCCTTCACCACACTTGGTGAAGGGTGTTGGTTACATTTTTCACTTCACTTGTAATCCTCCCACTCTCTCTCTAATCTAATATTCCATCTTTCTCTCTCTACTTTCTCTCTCTAAGATTTCTTCTCATTTTCTAGCATCTTGGTATAATTATTGTTGTGTAATGGATTAAACTAGTGGGATAACACGCTTTATACTATGGGGTAAGAAACATTGTTTGCTTTTAAATTGGACACAAGTTTTTTACGCGAGTTTTACTTGTTTATGTGTTGCCTAAGTTGCTTACAAACTATACTGCCCCAACTATCATGAACTGTTAGTTTCTCGACCGGGAAGGAACCGTGAGGAGCGCGAGTGAATAGCTAAGAATTCTATTAGACTAAGTAATCCTATCCGCTTTGTTTCACTTTAACGAAGAACAAAAACGATATATTACAGTTCATTGTACACTAGGTGGTCTTTGGTTTGGGAACAGCCGGTTTTAGGGCAGAATACCTAATGCAACAGATGTAGCATGCCTTGTTGATTAATTAGCTTCAGTGTCAATAGCTTAGTGCAACATTAAATACTTTTATGTGATGGCTGTAAAATCGTTATAATAGTCACATACGGTTTTGAAATCTTGTGGTCCACTCTTGTATACCAACTTAAACCTATGAATTCACCAACATTAATTTTGACGTTTTAAAACATTTTTCCTCCAGTTCTTATTGAATGATTCTGCTGCTAGTGGAGTCTATTTTGCTATGTGACATCGCCAATTTCAAGATTATCTATAATTTCTCCGTAGTGTAATATTCCAAAAACTATTGTTATCCTCCGCTACTTTTTAACTTAATTAGTAAGGCTTAAAACTTAAACCTATTTTATTTTAAGCAACATTAGACTTTTTCAAACGTCCAATGATTAGAGGGTCCGAATCTTATTTGCTTTGTGATCGGATTGTTATGGACGTCACGCCCTCTGACACGTATTTCCCGTCTAGGCCCCGTTTGGAGGCGTGACATATAAGCCCGTTATTTAGCAGTTTTTATTTTTTAGAACATTCGTATTAGTGTTAAGTACTTCAGTAATTTTTTAGAATTTTTATAAAATAGTTTAGCATTTTTAGTATTATTATTAGATTAAAACTGTTTTTAATTCATAAAAATTAAATAAAAGTCAAAAAAATATAATTCTTTTTTCTAAAATTATTTTTTATCATTTAGGACTGTTAGAAATTAAATTTACATTTTTAGGGTTAAAATTTAATAATTTAGGTTTTAGTCGCGTTCTTTTATTCTCGTTATCAATTTAATGCTTAATGTTTTAAAACTGTTGCCTTTTTATGATTATCCGTGCTTAAATTTAACTTTACATTTGGCGTTATTAGATATAGAAACCAAACCCAAATCCTAAATGATAAGGCAAGCTTGATTCCCGACATAAACAAAATAATTTCATTCACGCTCTCACCGAGGAGAACGATACCCGTGTTGATTACTAATTATTCTTATCTAAGGATAATTTGTATGATACTTTGCTTACGTAAATGTATTTTTATTATATATATAATATTGAGGGTTATTTGTTTGATACGTAGCTAGACGAACATCAAATTTTTGGCGCCACTGCCGGGGAGAGGTGTAGCGATTTTTACGTGATTGTTCATGTCAAGCCTTGAAGATCATTTCCCCGTGAAAGTTTCGTTTTATTTTATATAAAAATACAAAAAAAATTTACACTTCTATTTTATTTTCTTTTATTTTAATATTAAAAATAACCGTTTGTTAATTGTCATTTCGACTCATCTTTAGTTAACAAACTAAAAGAGAGGTATAAGGAGGGTCGATCCTGCGAACTTCGACCCGAAAGGAGAAGGTTTTAAAACGCTTCGCGCTTACCCACACCTCCGCTTCTTTGTGCGTTTTCTAGAGAGCTACCTTGCACTATTGACTTTCGGTTACCAAAAATAATTTTTCTTAATTATTTCTTATGTTTTATAAATATTCTTCTTTATCCTCTTATTCGTTTAATTCTTATTCTCTTAACCTTCTTATCCGATAATTCTTCAAAATGTCTTTGTTTTCAAGATGCTCGTGGTGGAGGTCCGTTTAACGGTGGAAATTGTCGGCATTGTACCAATGTGAGTTTCGGAGATGAGGCCGTCATTAATTCTAATTCAAATTTTTATAATCAAACTCTCGATATTTCTAACCCACCTTCACAACCCCAAACATCTTCGTTCAACCAATTTCATTGTTTTCATTGTAAAGATCCGTTAGAAGATGGTGTACGTTGTCAACGGTGTACATGTGTGAAGTGTGGATATTATCTTGGAGATGGATTTGATTCATTTTGCAATTCGAAGCTGGAATTCATTCGTTAATGATTCATATCCGAATCTTACATGTCCTCTAAATGTTTTTTCACCCACCCCCACAACCCCAGTATGAGCACTACTCTGCGATTATGTGGAAATGATTCTCCCCATGAGTTTTGATTGTCACCACGGTTTCCGCTTGTCTATGAGCAGGAACCCGAGCTATCAATTAAAACTGATTAGTGATAATTAATTATCCACAAAATTCCACCGGAGTGTCCACAAACAATAATCTTTGCTGTGAAAAACTGCTGGGTTCCCCATGAGAAGTTTTCAATGTCAACCGAATGAATCCAAACAATTTTGAGCCTAACTATTCTCCGGTTTTGACCACTCCCCACAAGTATCCATCAATCATCAGCCTTCGAGTATTCAAGAAAACTTTAATCAGCAAAAGATGTATGAACTTCTTCAAATGATGCAATCATTTTGTGAAAAGCTACTTCAACAAAAGCAGGCGGCTAATATCGATCAATCACCTCTTCAAGAAATGAGTATCCAAGAAATGGAGGATCTGAAGCAGCATTATTTAGATGAAATGTTAAGTTTAAGTAATGACTTACAGATTAAAGATTATCGTAATGAGAAAATTGATATTCGTTTTAAAAGGGAATGTGAAAATATGATTGATGAGCATAAAGGTAAATTCAATGGAATGAGTATTGAGATTAATAAAAAGAAAGAACTTCAGCGTCTAGAGCAGGTGGCTAATCTTAGTACTTATCCTTCGCAACGTTTCAAATCTTTTTGCTATGATGACGATGATGACTATGATTACGAGGAAAGTTCTATTCCTTTGAGAGATATTATTTCTAAACTTCCTCTGTCAGTTGCAATCACACCCGACTTACCGACTTTGAAGCCTGAGGACTCTCTCATCATGGGGAATGAAGATTTTAACACTATTCCTGAAAAGGAATCAGACAAGGGAAGTAATAAATTCTAGTGTTGAGACCTTAGTTCAATCCCAAGTGAGTCCGAGGATACAATCCGAGGTGATAGTGATTGGATTTACCTTTCGTGTGATGATTTTCACCTCCCATTAACGTTTATGAGGAAAAATCCATGACTTTCTCTAACCCTCTCTTCGATTCAAATGATGATTTTACCTCTAGTGATGACGAGTCATTATCTGATGAGGACGTTCTAGAAGAAAATGTTAAAATTTACTAGAATCCTCTTTTCGAATTCGATGACAAATATATCTCTAGTGACATAAATCCTCTTTTTGATGAGGTGTTAGAGGACATCAAGAGCATTCTTCTACTCGAGAAGTTATTAAATAATGATCCAACATCTCCTCTCCCTCCGAAAGAACTTAATTTTGAGGAACTTAAAGTAATAAAATATGATGTTTCTACGGATTTTGAGGACGATTATTATGACTCAGAGGGAGACATTATCTATCTTGAGAGTTTGCTTATTAAGGACACTATTCATAATCTCCCTCCCGAGGTATTTTTAGATCATGACCCAAGAAGCTTAAAAGATGAACTTGATAAAGATGATTTGAAGAATATTGTCAAAGTTTTCGACCCCGGGATTTGGGGGATAATTTTTTCTCCAACATATGTGAAATTACCCTTTGAGGATCGCCATTATCTTTCCCTAACATATGTTATCCAAATTTTTCTTCCTTATTTCACCTATCCGGTGAAATCTTCTCTTCCTCTGTCCTCTGGGAGTGAGTATATCATTTTTGACCCCGGCATCTCCACTTTTCATTTTTCTTCTCTAGAACCGGTGGCATCTCATCGGAGTGGAACTTTCATGTGCTTCAATGTTTATCTAAACATTTTGAATGAAAGTCCGATAGAGATTTGCTCTTCCACATGTTTCGTCCCTAATATCACGATGATATGGGGGAGAGTCAAGCTAGAGACTCGCATAAAAACAAGCGCTTTGTGGGTGGCAACCCATGCTTATCCCTAGTAGTAGTATATTAGTATAATATTTATGAATAAGTGTGACGTGAGGAGGCTCGCCTCTTCCTTTCTCGTGTTTCGTGGTTTGTGTTTTATGTCCAGGATTTCCCCGGATTTTAAAGACTCTCGTGCTCGTGGTTTTGTCCATCGTTCACTCGATCTTAATTCCTTAGCATGTTTATATATGGGAATCCGATATCCTAGATCTTATTGATTAACGTTTATCTATTAGCATAATTAATAAACGGATTTAGATTTACATAGAGACCCTTTTAAACATTGAGTAGTATGGGAGGGATCTTTCGATTTGATCTTACTTGCATATTGTCTTGCCTTCACGTAACCCCATTTTGCCACAACAAATACCAAAAATATGTGATTTTAGGCCAAAATTAAAAAAATTTCAAAAATAGAATAAGTGTTTTGACACATAGTTTTATCTTTTTGAGAATAAATTTTGACTTGATCGAGC
>BQNB010126124.1:0-19651 GCA_026074375.1 Tanacetum coccineum
AATTTATAAATGGTCCAAATAATATGTATGATGATTTGTCTCATGGAAAATATAGTTTTGAAAAGATGATTTTATTAGTTTGACTACATTGTTAACCAAGTTTTAACACTTGGTTAGGATCTTTATGAAATATTTAGTTTGTCGTTTCGTAAAAAAATAAATTAGTTTTGGCTTACAGAATTTGTTTTGGCTTACAAAATTAGTTTCGGCTTGGTAATGTTTATAAGTGACATGTTTACTCTAAACCGAGCCATTGAGTTTTGACGATAGACACGTAGGGTGCGCAAGCATTTTGGTTCAATTGTATATTTATGGTATAAATAACGTATTTTGGCGACTATAAAATAAATGACCTGGCTAGTGTTCTTTTGTCTGAGTATATCATTTAGATTTTTTTATAAGTATTTTTACTTGTTTTAGATTACGTCTAGCGAGGTCTACGTTCAAGGGTTGCCTTAGTGACCGTCGTTGTACACTTTTTGTGCTCGCTTCTTGTATTCACTCATTACTTGTTAAGGTGAGTTTTCACAGCCCCTTTTTACTATTTTACTCGTTTTAGGGTGGAAAGCAAGATATGATTATTTAAACAGAATTGGTTATTCTTTTATGAATTTATTGAACTGAATGAACTTTTGTTTCACCACTTATACAATTGGTATGTATGCTTATGTTTGATGCTTGAGTACTATTATTCGCAAAGGTCCCCTGGAACTACACTACTTATTAACTCATTTAAGAGTCGTTGATATTTATGGATAGCGCTATTTAGGGGTAGAGCCATCCCCTCACTCCAACTATCAGGAGTGCATAGTATCACCTTTCCATGCTGACGATAGAGCATGTGACGCATAGGGGCAAACTGTTCGGCTGTAAGCGGCTTAAGTAGTGGCCTCATTGCATAAACTCGCTTGTATACATATCATATCTTTGTGCATCTTTGACAACCAATTGAGATCACTTGTCTCTTAAACTCATTTGTTACGAGCCTAGTATGGGATAGGTTCGTAACAGTATGGTTCGTACTTATGAAATTCATTTTGTTAAAATGTTCGCATTTCCTATAAACCTGTGAACTCACCAACTATTTTCATAGTTGACCTGTTTTTAACATGCTTTTCAGGTGATTTACAGTAAAGTGGACATTTTAGGAAGGCATTTACATGGACACTTTCCATTCGTGTTATGTTTTAATAACAATGACTTGTCTTTGGAACTATATCAAAACATGTTGTAAACTTGTAATATTTTTAAATTAATTCATGTATGGTGTTATCTATATCTTATGTGATGTACTATGAGTTGCTGCACCTCGTGTTTCCGCTATGGCGAGGTGTGACACAAGCTCAAGCTCAAACTCTTAGAATGTGGCTTTTGTATCTTTAGATGATACTAGCAGTACTAATGAAGCAGTTAATACTGCTCATGATGTTCCTGCTGCTAGTTCAATGAGACAAGCTTCTTCCTCAACCTATGCTGATGATGTCATGTTTTCCTTCTTTGTTAATCAATCTAATAGTCCACAATTGGACAATGAAGATCTGGAGCAGATTGATATTGATGATCTTGACGAGATGGATCTCAAATGGCAGGTGCCATGCTTACCATGAGGGTGAAGAGATTCTTAAAGAAGACAGGAAGGAATCTGAATTTTAATGGAAAAGAAACTGTTGGCTTTGATAAGACAAATGTTGAATGTTACAACTGCCGCCACAGGAGAGGTCACTTTGCTAGAGAATGCAAGGCACTAAGAAATCAGGGGAATAGAAATGGAGATGCTCCAAGAAGGATTGTACCAGTAGAGACTCCTACAAATGCCTTGGTTGTTCAAGATGGAATAGGTGGTTATGATTGGAGCTATCAAGCTGAAGAAGGACCCACAGACTTTGCTCTAATGGCCCATTTGACTTTAAGTTCATCCAGTTCATCAAGCTCAAATACTAAGGAACAAAATTGCTCTAAAGAATGTTTAGAATCTTATCAATCTCTTCAAAAATAGTTTGATCAACAACGTGAAATTCTAAGTAAAGCTAATCTAGAAATAATAGCCTATCAATTAGGCTTAGAATCATTAGAAGCTAGAATTGTTCTTCATCAAAAAAATGAAGCTGTTTATGAGGAAGACATTGCATTTTTGAAATATGATGTTAAGGTAAGAGATAATTCTATAACAGAGCTTAAAAATCAGTTAGCAGAGGCTTTAAGAGAAAAAGATGATTTAAAACTAAAATTAGAAAAGTTTGAAACATCATCTATGAAGCTAACTAAACTGATAAACAGTCAAATAAGTGTTAATAACAAGTCTGGTGTTGGTTTTGACAGTCAAATGAATGAAAATGAATTGCATGATTGTCATCTGAATAAAAGTGAAGTGTTTGAAAGTGCATCTGATAGTAGTGTGAATGAGATTAAAGAGGAAAATAATTAAGTAAATGATAGGTTTAAGAAGGTTGAGGGATATCATGCAGTTCCCCCTCCTTACACTGGGAACTACATGCCCTCAAGACCTGACTTATCCTTTGCTGGATTAGATGATTCTGTCTATAAGACTAATGTGAGTGAAACTATCTCTAGTGTGCCTAGAATTGAATCAACTGCATCTAAGTCTAGTAAGGATAGTTTGGAACAACCTAAAGATGTTAGGCCTAGTGCTCCTATTATTGAAGAGTGGGAGTCTGATAGTGATGATGACTGTGTGTTTAGACCTTCAATTGAACAGAATAAACCTAGTTATGCTAAAATCAATTTTGTTAAATCATATGAAAATACTAGGAAATTTGTTATTGAACAAAACACATATAGGTAAGCTGAAAACCTTAGGAAAAGTCAAAGTCCTAGGGTTGATAAAAGAAATTGGAATGGTCTAATGACTCAGAAACTAGGGGATGATTTTGAGTTTAATAAGAAATCATGTTTTGTATGCGAAGTCTCAACCATTTAATAAAGGATTGTAACTTTTATGAGAATAAAATGGTTGGAAAATCTGTGTTGAATAATATAGGAAGGGTTACTGGTCAAAGGGAAGTTAGACCATTATGGAAAAATGCTCAGAGGGTGAACCATCAAAACAAATTGACTCACCCACATCCTAAAAAGAATTTTGTTCCAACAGCAGTTGCAACAAAGTCTGGACTAGTGCCAGTTAATAATACTAAGCAAAGCTCTCCAAGAGCAGTAGCATCAATTAGTACTGCCAAACATGTTAATACTGCTGCATCTAAACCAAGAGTGAATGCTGCATCACCCACAAAATATTCTTACTTTAAAGCACATTCACCATTGAGAATGCCTTTTAACCAAAAATCAGCAGTCAAAACCAATAATTTTAATAAAAAAGTTTATACTCCTAAGCTTAATAATGTAATTACTGCTGGGCCAAAAGTAGTAGTTAGTACTGATGAGGGAAAAAGGGAAAATGCTGTTAAGTCCTCAGCATGCTGGATTTGGAGACCAACAAGAAAAGTAATTGACCATATCTCCAAGACAGTGGATCATACATGCCTAAAAAATTTGACTATGTTGATCCTCAAGGCAGACTCAAGTCAGTGATGGCTTGGGTCCCCAAGAGAAACTAATTCTCTTATTTTGAGTGCAGGGTAATCCACAATATTCTTTACAGGATCAAGGGATTTTTGATAGTGGATGCTCTAGGCATATGACTGGAAACAAGTCCTATCTAACAGATTATCAAGACATTGATGGAGGATTTGTTGCATTTGCTGAAAGTCCAAAAGGAGGTAAAATTACTGGAAAAGGTAAAATTAGGACTAGGAAATTAGACTAAAAAGATGTATACTTTGTAAAGGAACTTAAGTTCAATCTTTTCTCTGTCTCACAAATGTGTGACAAGAAAAACAGTGTTCTTTTCACTGAGACTGAATGTCTTGTTCTATCTCCTGACTTTAAGCTACTTGATGAAAGTCAAGTCTTGCTTAAAGTTCCCAAACAGAACAACATGTACAGTTTTGATCTAAAGAATGTTGTTCCTTCAGGAGGTTTGACTTGTTTATTTGCTCAGTTATAACTGTTGAGTAATTACAACTGCTGGAAGGATTAATGCTGTCAAAGATGAGATCAAAGACATACCAAAGAAGAGATAAAGGTTGATTAAAGAACAAAAATACTTATGAAGATAAGTATCAATTATTTGTAAAGAAGATATGTATAAACTTATTTGTTTAAGAGATTATGTTTACTTATAGAAAAGATCATAATCACTTGACGCGTTTTGTAAGCCCATTAGGGTTTTTTGGTTGTATAAAAGGAACATAAGGCATAGATCTGAAAAGCGTTGTACAAATCAGGTTTTCTATTAGTTTCATTGTGGCATAGAAATCATAGTTTGTATTTATAGTTTTTTTGCTTATTCAACAATAGTATTCAATTATTGAAAGTTCCCCCCCCATAGTAAAGATCTTATTTTTTATGTTTTATTGTTTTCTTAGTTATTGCAAACTAGATTCCTCCTGTTTTGTGGACTAGCAGTTAGATACATGAGTCCCCCAATCATACTACGATACTTAGTTTGGTCTACTGGGGTACCCTGTAAATCTGCATCAAGTTTAGTAGTAGCCATTGGTGTACTTACGGTATCACATTTTTCCATCCCATGTTTCTTAAGAATATCCATGGTATATTGTGATTGACATATAACGATACCCCTGGGTGATTGATGAACCTGAAGTCCAAGAAAGAACTTCATTTCACCGATCATTAACATTTCAAAATTATCTTTCATAAGCTTTTCAAATCTTTTTGCAAAAACTGGTTTAGTTGACCGAAAAATTATATCATCAACATATATTTAAACTAACAAAATGTCATCCCGGTGTCTCCTTGTGAACAATGTTACATCAACAATATCTTTTATGAAATGGTGTTCGATTAGAAACAAAGAAAGCTTGTCATACCAGGCTCGCGGGGCTTGTTTGAGACCATATAGAGCTTTCTTAAGACTTTAAACATGGTTAGGAAACTCTGGATCTACGAAACCATCTGGTTGGCGAACAAAAACTTCCTCTTTTAGTGGTCCGTTCAGGAATGTTGTTTTAACATCTATCTGAAAAATAGGAAAGTTCTTGTGTGACGCATAAGCCATAAAGATTCTGACAGCTTCGATTCTTAAAACTGGTGCAAACGACTCCTCGAAATCTATACCCTCCTCTTGATGGTATCCTTTGGCAACCAAACGAGACTTGTTCCGAATAACTGTGTTTTCAACATCTGTCTTATTTTTCCAAATCCATTTTACTGCAATTATGTTTTTGCCAACAAGACATTCAACAAGATCCCAAACATCAAGGCTTTTAAACTAATTTAGCTCATCTTGCATATATTCAATCCAGTTGTGATCAAGCATAGCTTCCTTGATATTCTTTGGTTCGATTATACTGACGGTGAGTGCATGCATGCAAACTTCTGTGTTAGGAATAAATCTTCATATGACTTAATACTGCCAACAGTACTAAAGGAGTTAGTACTGCCAGCACAAAGTTAGTACTGCCAAGGAAACTTAATACTGCAAGTTGAAGAAATTTGTACTGCTAAATGGTCAAAGCTGATGAAATGAAGATAGGAATGCATGGAGAGCATTTCAAGATATTTAGTTTTGAATTATAACTGTTCCTAATAGATAGGTAGATATATTTGTAAAGGGCTCCTTGCATTTCTATAAAAGGAGATCCCTAGAGTAGTGATAGATAGAACTTTAAGAGATACATTTAGAGAGAATTTTGTAATAGCTTCAAGGTTTTGTTAACCCAAGTTAGTACTTAAAAGAGTACTCGTATATATTATTTTAATATTGAAGCAGTGAGTTTTGTGTTTATTGTTTGAGTGTGATCATTACTGTTTTCATTCATAAATTTCTCTTTAGAGTATCAGAGTATAATTCCGCATACACTTTGGCTTATACATACAAAGTCTCAATCTTTGTTATTTTGGATTCTTCCAAGGTAACAAACTCTTTATATCATAAAGAATCGATCAAGGCGTGGGATCAACAAGTGGTATCAGAGCCTGTGCTTTGAGAAACTTTGATCTAGGGAAAATGGAGTTAGAAAATTCTCAGAACAATGCGTTGGCAAAGCTTCCCATGCTCAAACTAGGAGAGTATGAGATGTGGGAAATCAGAATCAAGCAGTACTTCCAGATCCAAGACTATGCATTATGGGAGGTAATAGAAAATGGGAATTCTTGGGTACCTATTCCTGTTACAACACCAGAATCAGGTCCATCAACAGCATTGAAGATGACTGTGCCCTCTACTACTGAAGAAAAGATTTGCAAGAAGAATGATGTCAAAGCCAGAAGTCTTCTCCTCATGGCACTCCCAAATGAACATCAGCTTACCTTTAACCAGTATGCTGATGCTCAATCTATGTTTATTGCTATTAAAGCCCGCTTTGGAGGAAATGATGCTACAAAGAAGACACAAAAGGCTTTACTGAAGCAACAATATGAAAACTTTAATGCTACAAGCTCAGAATCTTTGGACTCTATCTTTAACAGGCTTCAAAAGCTTGTTAGTAGATTGGCAATTCTTGGTGTAGATACTCCTCCAGAGGATTTAAATGTTAAGTTTTTGAGAAGCTTACCTTCAGAATGGGATACACATGTGGTAGTCTGGATGAACAAACCCGACTTTGAAACTATGGGTTTGGATGATTTGTACAACAATTTTAAAATTGTTGAACAAAAGGTTAAGAGAACTGTTGCTGTTAATAATGATGATAAGAATTTGGCATTTCTAACCACTTCCAGTCCAAGCAGTACTAATACTATTAATACTGTTAACACTGGAGTTAGTACTGGCAACACCAAGGTTAATACTGCTAGTACTGAAACTAGTACTGCTAGTTTTAGTGATGCCACAGTTTATGCCTTTTTGTCCACACAACCACAAGGGTCTCAGCTTGTTCATGAAGATCTTGAGCAACTTCATGATGATGATTTGGAAGAGATGGATCTAAAATGGAATATGGCACTGCTGAGCATGAGGGCAAGGAAGTTCTATCAGAGAACTGGAAGGAAGATAATCATTGATGGAAGCAGTACTGCTGGATATGACAAATCCAAGGTAGAATGTTTCAACTGTCATAAAATGGGACATTTTGCTAGAGAATGTAGAGTTCCAAGAAGCAAAGACAACAGAAATTGGAACCAAGGGAGCTCATCAAAGGCAGTAAGGATTGAAGATGCTTCTGAGAAGGCAATGTGTGCTATAGATGGTTCTGGATTTGATTGGAGTGCTATGGCAGAGGATGAAATTCAAGCAAACATGGCTCTCATGGCATTCTCTGATTCTGAGGTATCAAATGATAAATCTTGTTCTAAATCTTGTTTGCAAAATTATGAAGCTCTTAAAAAACAGTATGATGATTTACTTGTTAAATTAGATGATACTGGTTTTAAAGCAGCTACATATAAAAGAGGTCTGTCAATTTTAGAAGCACAAGTAGTTAAATATAAAGAATCTGAAGTCCTTTTTTCTGAAGAAATTGCTTTGCTGAAAAGAAGTGTAGGTCATAAGGAATATCTAATGGGATTACTTAAGACTGAACTTGAAAAAGTTAAGGAAGAAAAGGAGGGGTTTGAATTTAAGCTAGCAAAGTTTGAAAAATCATCAAAAGACTTAGATGATTTGTTAGCAAGTCAGGTAACTGACAAGAGCAAAAAGGGTTTTGGTTATAATGTTGTCCCCTCACCTCATCCCTTGATTCTCAATAGACCAACACCATTAGACTTATCTTATACAGGTCTTGAAGAATTCAAACAACCTGAGGTAAATGAGTATGGACCTAGGGATTCAAGCTTAAAGCCAACCACTGTTTGTGATAGAGAGTCAGATAATTCTAAGGAGAATACTGATGACTCTTTAACACAACAAACTAAGGAAGGTTAATGAAAACTTGCTCAGTTATGTCTCCACTTAATGGTAGACAAAGATTGGAAAGAAAAGGTTTTTCCATCCTGCTATTTTCATATTAGGGTAGAAGAACCTAAAAAAGCTAGAGAGAATACTGATGCTCCAATTATTGAAGATTGGGTGTCAGATGATGAGGAAGAAGTTGAGCCTATCCCTAAGGTAGAAAAGAAAACTGCTATACCTACTGCTACTAAGAAAAAGTCAGTTAAACCTGAAAAACCAATTAGAAGATCAAGTAGGTATGCAGAGATGTACAGGTCACAGGGACCTAGGGGGAACCAAAGAAATTGGAATGGACAAAAATCCAATCAATTGGGATGTAACTTTGTTTTTAAGAACAAGGCATGTTTTATATGTGGTAGTTTTGATCACATTCAATACAGTTGTTCCTAATGCTTCCAAACATAAAGTTCCAAAGTTGTAGTTTAATGAGACTGGCCTAAAAAATGTTAATAATGCAAAGCCTCTTAATACTGTTAGGTCTGTTAACACTGCCAGACCTTTTAGTACTGCTAGGTCTGTTAATACTGTTAGGCCTTATTATACTGCTCACCCAAAATCAACAGTTTCTTGTGCTAGACCAAAGACACATTTTCAAAATCAAGCACAGTCAACTGTTCAAAGGCCCTTTTACAAGAGTACAACATTAACAAAAAGGTCTAATAATCAAAATATTAATACTGGTAGACAAACTGTTAATACTGTTAGGCCAAATGTTAATACTGTCAGGGCAAGGGGATTTAATGCTGTTAAGCCCTCAGCATGTTGGGTTTGGAGACCTATCAAACCCAATGGTGCATCACTAGTCTTTAACAAATATAATTACATTGATGCACGAGGCAGATCCAAGTCAGTAATGGCTTGGGTCCCCAAAGATAACTAACTTCATAAGTTTTGTGTGCAGAGCAATTCACAGCTAAATGATAAAGGATTTGTGGATAGTGGATGCTCAAGGCACATGTCTGGAAACATAGCCCATCTTTCAGATTTCAAAGACTTTAATGGAGGTTATGTTACTTTTGGTGGAGGAGCAAATGGAGGAAGAATCACTGGAAAAGGTACAATTAAAACTGATAAAATTGATTTTGAAGATGTATACTTTGTCAAAGAGTTGAAGTTCAACCTTTTTAGTGTCTCACAAATGTGTGACAAAAAGAACTATGTTCTTTTTACTGACTCTGAATGTCTTGTTCTATCTCCCAATTTTAAGTTGCCTGATGAAAGTCAGATACTTCTTAAAATTCCTAGACAGAATAACATGTACAGTTTTGATATGAAAAACATAGTTCCTAAAGATGGTTTAACTTGTCTAGTTGCAAAGGCTACATCTGAGGAATCAATGTTATGGCATAGGAGGCTTGGTCATGTCTCATTTCAAAAAATATCAATAAACTTGTCAAGAAATCTTGCTAAGAGATTTGCCTTTAAAAAAGATTTGAGAGCGACCAAACATGTGTTGCTGTCGTAAAGGCAAGCAACATAAAGTTCTCTTGTAAAGGGGACCAAGGCCTTTAGTTCCCATTCTTAAGTCATTGTTTTATGCTAACATAGATTTTTTGGTCTATTTTGTTAGTAGTTTATGCATAAAAATTTGGTAGGTTACTGATGATTATAAGAAGATTTTCTTGGGTTTTCATTTTAAGAACTAAGGATGAAACTAGTGAGATCCTTAAAAACTTTATCAAGAGATAGAAAATCTAGTGGATAAGAATGTTAAAATAATCAAGAAGTGATAATGGCGACGATTTAAAACCCATGTGTTGGATGAGTTTCTGTTGAGTAAAAGGTATCAATAAGAGAATATGTGTGCAAGGAACCTCAGCTAAATGGTGTAGCTGAAGAAAGAATAGGGACTTCATTGAGGTGCTAGAACATTGTTAGTGAACCTCTAAGTTACATACTACATTTTGGGCAGAGATTGTTTCAAATGCTTGCTATGTACAAAATTAGGTCTTAATAGTCAAGCCTCATAACAAGACTCCTTATGAACTCTTTAGGGGTATTAAACCAGCTATAGGCTTCATGAAACCATTTGGATGTCATGTTATTATTCTAAATACCTTAGATAAGTTGGACAAGTTTGATGGAAAAAGTGATGAAGGTTTCTTTGTTGGGTATTCCTTAAGTAGCAAAGCTTTTAGGGTATACAACATTAGAACAGAAAAGTACAGGAAAAACTTGCATGTTGGGTTCTTAGAGAATAAATCTATGTTAGAAGGAAATGGTCCAAAGTGGCTGTTTGATCTTGATTCTCTAACCCAATCAATGAATTATGTACCAGTGGTTGCAGGGACTTTTTCTAATGTTTCTGCAGGTATACAAGGAGTTTCTGAGTCCAACACATCCTCTCAACAAGATCAAGATTGTATTGTCATGCCAATTTGACGGATGCTTAATATTTTGATGATGTTCACTAAATCTGTTGATGATGCACAAATACAAGATCAAGATGGGACTCATGATGATTGCAGTCTTTAGAATAATGGTACTGCTGATCAACAAGTTAATACTGCCAGTCCAGATGTTAATACTGGTAGTAGAGAAGTTAGTACTGCTGTCCCTGAAGTTAATATTGCTACTCCTGAAGACTTGATGGGACCAATTCCAACATCTAAAGACACACAAGTGAAGGATCAGAAATTGAATTAGGGAATATTTTACATCTTTATGCAGTTTCTTCCACTCCTCATACAAGAATTCACAAAAGATTCATCCAATTGATCATGTGATTTGGTGTTGTGCAGTCTTCTGTTAAACTTGATGGATGAAGACTCTTACTCTGAACTGGATTTATTGGTACCAATTAGGAAGGAAAGATCACAAGGACCTAACATTACATGTCTTTTTGCTTGTTTTTATCTTAAGGAAGAACCAAAGAGAGTTTCTAAAGCTCTTAGTGATCCTGCATGGGTAGAAGCAATGCAAGAAGAACTCCTACAGTTCAAACTACAAAATGTATGGGTTCTTGTTGACTTGCCTAAAGGTCATAGGGCTATTGGTACAAAGTGGGTCTACAGAAAAAACAAACAAGAAAGATGAAAGGGAATTGTTGTCTAGGAACAAGCAAGACTGGTTGACCAAGGGACATACAAGGAAGAGGGTATTGCTTTGATGTAGTTTTTGCTCCAGTAGCTAGAAGTGAGGCTAAGAATCTTTCTGGACTTATGCTTCTTATATGGTTTTACTGTTCTACCAAATGGATGTTAAACAGTTCTTTCCTATATGGGGCAAATTGAAGAGAGTGTATGTATGTCAACCTCCAGGTTTTGAAGATCCTGACCATCCTGATAAAGTTTATAAAGTTATGAAAGCACTATATGGACTTCATCAAGCACCCAGAGCTTGGTATAACACATTAGCCACTTATCTTTTGAGCAATGGATTTCAAAGAGGACAAAGATTGATCAAACTTTATCATTAAACAGTCAAAAGGGGTATACTGCTTGTTCAAAATATATGTAGATGAACATCATATTTTGGATCTACAAGAAGGAGCTTTGTTGTATGGTTTGAGAAGCTTATGAAGGAATAAGTTTCAGATGAGTTCTATGGGAGAACTCACCTTCTTTTTGGGGTTGCAGGTCCAACAGAGAAAGAAAGGCATCTTTATCAGTCAAGATAAATATGTCCATGAAATTTTGAGAAAGTTCAACTACACAGATGTGAAGTCTGCCTCCACTCCCATAGATTTGGAAAAGCCCTTGGTTAAAGATGCAGATGCTGATGATGTTGATGAACATCTTTATAGATCTATGATTGGATCTTTGATGTATCTTACAGCATCTAGACCAGATATCATGTTTGCAGTATGTGCATGTGCAAGGTTTCAAGTTTCCCCAAAAACTTCCCATCTTTTAGCTGTCAAAAGAATTTTTAGATACCTTAAAGGCAAACCATCTCTAGGTCTTTGGTATTCTAAGGATTCTCCATTGGAGTTAGTTGCTTATACTGATAGTGACTATGCTGGAGCTACACTTGATAGGAAGTCAACCACTGGAGGTTGTCAATTTTTGGGAAATAGGTTGATTTCTTGGCAATGCAAGAAACAAACTGTGGTTGCCACTTCTACAACTGAAGCTGAATATGTGGCTGCTGCAAGTTGCTGTGGACAAGTTCTCTGGATCCAAAACCAATTGCTTGATTATGGGTACAATTTTATGAACACTGTTATTTACATTGACAATACCAGTACTATTTGTATCATAGAAAATCCTGTTCAACACTCTAAAACAAAACATATAGAGATTAGGCATCACTTTATAAGAGATTGTAATACTAAAAAGTTGATTCAAATGGCTAAAATTGATACTCAACTTAATGTAGCAGATCTTCTTACAAAAGGTTTTGATGCTGGTAGATTTCAGTACTTGGTTTCAAGTATTGGAATGCTCAATCCCTAAGGCCTAAATCTCTTGTTTGTTTTGTAAAGTTTGTTAAATATTAGTACTGTTAGCTATTTGTCAATTAATACTGCTAGGTCTAATTAGTACTGCTAGTTATATTTAAAACTGTTTGTTAAAACTGTTACTTATAGTTAGTACTGCTAGTTATCTCTATGTATCTTTGTTAATCCTGTGAATAACACTTAATACTGTTAAACAAGAAACATGTTTGGATTTTGTTTTTCTTGGTTTTAAGCTAACTTTTTCAGGATAAACAATGAAGTGTGAAATTGATTATTCCATAATGTATCATTTGAGGGGAGGAAACATGATGGTTGTTCTTAAAGTGTTGGTTGTTACACCACACAACAAATGGTCATCAATTCACCATGTCTTATAGACATCAAGAGTTGACTAGTCCAGAGCAAACGGCTACTGGTAAAGACTACCCAAATCCGTTGATAGTTGATAGTTTACTCAAAACTATATGGTTATCATTGCACCATGTTTTTCAATGAAGCAATGGCTAGTCCAAAGCAAACGGCTATTGGTAAAGACTCATCAAATCCGTTTATGGCTGGTAGTTTGCCAAAAACTACACTTTGTGTGATTTTGTGAGCTAAAACAAAAGAGAGAATTGGTGAGTTTAAAAACAGAAAGAGAGCTGTGTGAAAAATAGAAAGAGTGCAAAGTGAGCCAAAAGAATTGAGAGATGACTTGTGAGCCTAAAAACAGAAAGAGAGCTGTGTGAAAAATAGAAAGAGTGCAAAGTGAGCCAAAAGAATTGAGAGATGAATTGTGAGCCTAAAAACAGAAAGAGAGATTGTGTGAAGTTTTTCTTTAAAGTTTTGCAAACCTATGGAGTTTGTACTGCTTAAGGGTGGAGAAGTTAATACTGCTAGGCAACTTTTAGTACTGCTAGGCCAAACTTAATACTGCTGGATGACCGTTAGTACTGTTTGGGCCTAACAGAGTTTTCATTAATTAAGAGAGCCGTTGAGATATTTCCGCCAAATACCTATGGAATAGGGGTTTGACCAATTGGACTTTCGTGGATCAACTATATATTCATATGTTTTATTCACAACATTTTCACTTTACTTAATATTGGTCAAATAATATCTCTCTGTTTTCTCGATTACATTGAAATTCACTCTCTCCAGCCCTAATTCATACATACACGATCATATCCCACTCCATCACTCACATCATTACTCATGGCAAATCTAGAGTTTTGTGACAAGCATAACATGGTAGCATTTCTGGAGAAATCTACGGGTAGTGCAGGGTTTCATCAGATCATTGATTTCATCACTCGAAGTCATATCTTTTATGCACTTACAAAGAAACCAGCGGTGTGTGTCTCCTTTATAAGACAATTTTGGAGGTCTGCTGAGATTTTGACTGATGATAATGGCACCGTCAAGATTCATGCTACTATCGATGGACACTCAATTGCAATCACTGAAGGTTCTCTACGGCGACATCTCAAGTTGGATGATCAAGATGGAGTTTCATCTCTTCCCACTACAGAGATATTTGCTCAATTGGCGCGTATGGGCTATGCTACTGATTCAGATAAGTTAACCTTTCAAAAAGGTGCATTTTCACCTCAATGGAGGTTTCTTATACATAATATTCTTCACTGTTTAAGCCCTAAGAAGACTGCTTGGGAGCAGTTTAGTAGTAATATTGCAGCTGCTGTCATTTGTTTAGCCACAGATAGAAAGTTCAATTTTTCTAGGATGATCTTTGACCATATGGTGTCTAACATATCTAGTCCCCATAAGTTTTTGATGTACCCTAGGTTTGTCCAACTATGCCTAGACATGCAGAGACATAAGCTTCAACAACACTCAAGAGTTTATTCTGTTCCCTCTCTCACCATGAAGGTTTTTAGCAACATGAAGAGAATCACAAAGGGTTTTTCAGGGCAGGAAGTTGATTTATTTCCAAATATGTTAGCTGCTCCTACACCCTCAGCTTCACCTTCCAACAGCATATCTTCACCTGAACATACCCCATCTCAACCATCACCTACTCAACCATCACCTCAACCATCTCCCATTCATCCCTCACATACACAACTATCACCAACACATCCTGGTTCAGACTATCATCCTCCTACACCCCATGACTCACCTCTCCATGCTGTTCACTCACATGGAAGTGATGAGGGTAGTTTGAAACTACAAGAATTGATGAATTTGATTAACACACTTTCTGACAGGGTTGGAGTTCTAGAGGCTGATTTGACAAAGACCAAGAAAACCTACAGTTCTGCTTATACTAAGCTTATTCTAAGAGTCAAGAAACTAGAGGCTCAGATAAAGGTTGGGAAAGCAAGGAGACATTCTAGGTTTGTTCTTTCAGATACTGAAATTGGTGAAGATGATTCTTCCAAACAGGGGAGGAAATTCTCTAATGAAGGAGTTCAAGATGATGAAGGAGTTCATGAAAAAGCAAGCAATGACACTGAGATATTTGTTCAAGAAGTGACTCCAACAGAACTCATTCAAGATCAAGAGGGAAGTGGGAAAGCAAGTGATGAGGTTAGTACTGCTGGCTTGAAGAAAGGTACTGCTAGAGAAGAAGTTCCAACAGTTAGTACTGCTGAGGCATCTATTAGTACTGCTGGAGGAACTGTTACATACTCAAGAAGAAGTGCTGAGAAAAGATCAAGAAAAGACAAAGGAAAAGCCATCTTGATTGAAGAAGAGCCTAAGAAGAAGTCTAAGAAGGATATTGACAGAACAGTTAAGTTTTGCTGAAGCAATTAGGCTTGAAGAACAGATGCATGAGGAACAAAGGGCTCAAATTGCTAGAGATGCAGAGATTGCTAGACAGTGGGATGAAGAAGAAAGGAAAAGAGCTATGGATGAAGCTGAGTCTACAAAGAAGATTGACTGGAATGATCCTTCAGTCCTTAGATATCATTCTCTCAAAATGAAGCCTAAGTCAATTGCTCAAGCTAGAAGGAACATGCGATCAAGGTATTTGAAGAACCAAGGAATATTTTAGATCACTGATTTCAGGGTGGTGTCTTATAATGAAGTAAGGCCTATTTTTGAAAAGCTTTGGGATTTCAATCAAAAATTTATGCCTATGGATGCAGAGAAAGCAAGTAAGAAGCAAAAGTCTCCTGAAAAAGAAAGGTCTTCTGAAAGATTGTGAAGAAGATAATATAAAAAAAAAAAGAAGTTGCAAACAAGAGGAAAGGGAAGAAGTTGTCAAAGAACCAGCAGCAAAGAGGAAGAAGTCTATTCCTAGAAAAACAACTAGGAAGAGACAAAAGTTAGAAGAAGATACTGATAAAGATGAACTCAAGACATTTTTGGATATAGTACCCAGAGAATATGCTCCAATAGAAGTTGATTCTTTATCAACAAAGTTTCCTATTGTAGATTGGAAGACAGTTGTGTTGACAGGAGACTTCATGTACTATAAGTTTTCAGGGTGTTGGAAGCTCAAAGAATTTTAAGATACTAAGTGAAATGTTCAAGATTTGACAGAATGGATGTTAGACAATTGTTTCAGGTTAGTTAGGTGAGGATATAGTCTTCAGCACCAGAAGGTTTTGTCTTATGCTTTGGGGAGTATTTTTACATACTTGTATGAGCCTGATGAGGATGATGAGATTTGGAAAGACCCAACATGGATACAATCTTTTTGAGCTGGAGATTATGTGATTTCTGTGTATTTCATTTTTGTGATGAACACAGGTTGGCGATCCATATTGTTGACAGAAAAAGAAGTATCCCTTGAGTCAAGAGATGTTGTCAAAGATGGTGAGTACAAGATTGGAGGTAGATCATGGAAAGTTCCCAAGATGTTGAACTTCTTTCTTACATTTTAGTTTCATAAGAGCTCAGTGCAGAAATGACAACATAAGTGTTTGAAAGAATGCATCAGCAGTATAGAAGATTTTATTCAGAAGAAAACTGGTTGATTTAACGGACATCACAAGTTTAGCGGGAGGATTGTGGGAATAAATCTTCATATAAACTTAATACTGCAAACAGTACTAAGGCGTTCGTTATGCAGACAAGTTAGTACTTGCAGGAAAATTAATACTGCTAGGTTGAAGAGTTTGTACTGCTAATGGGTCATAGCTGATGATATGAAGTTAAGAAGGTATGTAGGCAATTCAGAATATGTTAGTTTTGAATTGTAATGTTCCTATAGATAGGCATATATCATTTGGAAAGGGCTCCTTGTATTCTATAAAAGGAGATCCTTAGAGTAGTTATAGTTAGAACTTTAAGGAGATACGTTTTAGGAGAAAGGTATTTAGCTTCAAGGTTGTGTACCCCAGTATAAGAGTACTCGTATTATCTATAATATTGAAGCTGTGAGTTTTGTGTTTATTGTTTGTGTGTGATCATTACTGTTGCATTCATACATTTCTCTAGAGTATCAAAGTGTAGATTTCGCATACACTTTGGTATACATACAGAGTCTCAATCTTTGTTATTTTGGATTTTTCCAAGGTAACAAACTCTTTATATCATAAAGAACCGATCAAGGCGTGGGATCAACATTTTTACCCTGCTACGGATTCTTATGCAAGTAACTCTACTCCTATTGACTGCATGGATATAGTCTCATGCGTGTCGTTGTGACCGAGTCGTCTCGAAGGGAAAATACCTATGGTATTGTTCGGAACGAGTGTGTCTAGAAAGGAGTGAAGTCTTGTTTCTAGTGACGAAGATCGGCAGTTGTTATGAAGATGTGTCAAGACCAAGTGTGGTCGGTATGCTAGTAAGCAATGGTAGATTTGAGCTATCAAGGGTATAAATCCGATACCGACACTGAGAAGAAATCCTCTTAAAGATGTAAAGATTCCTAAGGTGGGTGAAAGCTAAGAAGGTTAGTCCCGAGGTTGAACATGAGAAATGGAGAAGACTTATCCTACGTAAGATGTGTGTTGCCGTTGATGTATCAACTGATGGCCGTGAAGAAGACTTCTTTTCTCGAAATGGAGAGTAGTGGTAGTATAGTTGTAAATATACCTGATATAGTTGAGGATTAGAATAAGGCACTAAGCGACTCATGACTTAAGGTTAGGTATAGTGATCCTTACTCCTTGACGTAACGACTTAGTGTGCGTATAAAAGGAGTGAAAAGATTTAAGGCTCTAGCCGAATGGTGACATCCGTTCCCATCCCGGAGAAACAATCAAAGTAGCTAACGCCTTAAGTCAAACGGTATTGAATTAGGAACATGCGTAATTATCTTAACTTGATTAGTTGAGCTACCTAAGATTCAATGCGAAGCATTAGGACCAAGTCGACTATGCTAGTCGCGGTGAGGAACCGTTGAAATTTTTATTTTTCGTCGGACGAGCAACGAGCCCATGATGCTCAATTGTTTTCTTGAGTGTTTTTTATTTGTCTTTCGACAATATGTATTTTCTAGCGGGATTATCGCCGCCGAGTTATGTGAAAAATGTGCTTTATGTGCTATGTGCTTTTGAATGGTAGTAAGCGATTATGTCGCTTTTGTGAGGTCGTGATGTGGCTTAAGACGTGAGTAGGTGGGTATACTTACCCGGATGAAGATGAAGGTTAGTTTGAGAGGTACGCAAGCCTGATAGTCCATTGTCAATCGTGGCGTGTTAACCCACAAGCATGACCATGGTTGGTTAAAACCTAGCCGTAATTTAGTCGAGATCATTTCCAAGAAGCTTGGCCATCCGACAAGCTGGGTATAATAAGCAATCTAATCGGTTGGGTATGAACCCGCGTGATGAGCATAGCCATTGCTGAGGCTTCCTAATAAGTAGGCACATATATTCTGCTAAAACTTATAGAAGGCAGGCATGATTATTGCTAAGTGTGATGATAAGCTAAGTAGAAATATAGAGTCATTCTAAAAATGACAAATAGGCGAATATGTGCTTAATTGATTATGTGATTTTATATGTTAGTGCTATAATGCGCTTGTTGGGGTCGTATGTACTCCAGAATATTTTTTGCAACCGGTGGGGCATTATTAAATGAGACCGGAAGGGCGACATGTGTATTTTGGTTTTGAATATTGATGAGTATTTTGGTTTCGATTGTTGACGTACATTTTGATTTTAGTTAGCGACGTATGTTTTAGTCTTGCATAGCGGTGTGCGTTTTGTTTTGTCGGAATGGTCACCAAACTAAAATTTGGGTTGATCTTTCATTTAAAGTCTTTCGTTTAAAAACGACGCAATTTACGTTTTCCCGAATATGTTATGTGGCGTATTTTGTCTCTTATAATAAGAGCCGCTGTAATTATATTTTTTATTTTTGCTAATATGAATTACCATTTGTTTTGTTGACTTTCCACCCAGAATAGTCAAGACGAGTATTATATCGAGTGATTTTTGTGTTCAAGCACGTGAGACCGTTCAACCAAAAGAAACCCGTCTCACTGTAAGAGAAATTTAAGACAAGTAAGAAAGGACGAGCACCGGGACGTCGCTCCCTTAAGGTGGGTGGAATATAACAACCCTAGTTTCACGACGCGTATGACGATCGCGAATCCGACGTCATAATTATTATTTTATAAATTCGTGTGAACGAACGTCGACATTTAAATTTTTATTTGTCTTAAATAATTATTTTCATATTTTATTACGAACGAAATTTAGAAATTTTTATTTTTGACGTTTCGCGAGTCAACGTTGGACCGCGCGACCGTTAAGCGTTTTGAGTATCGTAGAAATCTCGACGCGCTTCGTTATTATTTTTATGATGATAATTTGTGTTTTATCGTCCCCGTCATGAGTTAGTCGAAACCGAGTCAAAACTTTATTTTGACGTGAGTTAATATTTTATTTGATATACTAAACCAAATTAAGTGTGACGGGAATAAATTTAGTCACGGAAGTAAAATCCCGAGCCTTTGGTCGGTTACATAACAAAACAAGTAACCTTCGTACTTATTTTGAAAGAAGGATAAGGAAGAAAGGACTAAAAGTGTCAAAGTTCCAAAGTTATTTTCTATATAAGAACACACACTCACTTGTTAATTTCTTTTACAAAACTTGGTCTCTTCCTCCTCCTCTTTGAAACCCACGACCGGCCACCCCTTTACATACACCAAACGCATTGATCTTTCGACATGCAATACAATCCAAATATATTTTCTTAATCCTTGCGTTAAGGCCTACGTTTCCATGTAATAAAATCCCACATGCATTGATTTTTGAAGAAGTTGGGTTTCGGGTTGGATTGAGAGGTTTCAGATTAAAAGGGGTGTTTAAAATAGCTAGATAATCGTTATTAGAAGCTCGGTTTTAATGGAAGAAGTTCGGTTTTGTGTTTTGGTCTTGGTTCGAGCCGCGACAAACAACAAGGGGAAACAAGAT
>BQNB010126125.1:0-19650 GCA_026074375.1 Tanacetum coccineum
TCCTTTGTAAACTCTGATTTTAATATATAGAATGTGAAATCTATTTAAACGTCTCTTTTGAGGTCATTTTCTGTGACTTATACTTTGTGCCTTGAAGTCGCACCCCAGTGTTACTATTCCACTGTCGTCCGATTTTGGAGGTGTGACAGATTGGTATCAGAGCTGAAGTCATAGGGAACTAGTTCATTTTCAAAACCTAGACTATGACCATGTTTTTCAAAATATAAAGTCTCACCTTGTTTTATCCGATATTCGTGCGCGCTTGCTCCCAGGTAACTTATATGCTCTCTTTTGCATCTCTACTTTTATTACATGGGTGACGAGCATTTAATACTTGAATATGATTTCGCTCTCTTATGTCTATCTTATGACGTCTTACTATTTATCTTATATAGGTCAGTTATATAAATATTGATCACTCTGATTTTTGTGTACTTCCTGATTTCTTAGTTACTCCCTTGGGCGTCAATACTGGTATTATATAAGGATACCTATACTTATGGGCTAATTTCTTCTTGATCTCTTATGATTAACTTCAACCATTTACGCGACTTTACTTTATTCCCTTTTAATGATATCGAAATTTTGGCATATTTTGTAAATTCTACTTGTTACTTTACCATTCGACTCGAATTTGGAACACTCTTCTTATGTAAAATTTCGGCAACATGTTGTTTTGTAATTCATCGTTTTGAAGTCTTTAGTGGCATGGGAGTACGACATTGTAAACTTGTACACCTCATTACGTGTCCCACATTGGAGCACATTACCTTTAGAAACACGACTTCTTTTACGTTCATTTTGTTGATTGACATAATTCTCTAAGTTCTTTTTTTTTCTTTGACTGTTCTGCGTATTGTTCAGTTATTCTTCTTATACTTGCTATGATCTATCGCACTTTACAAACAAATCTTGGATGTCAACTCTTATAACCATTTTGGTGTCACCCTAGGAGCTACTTCACGTTTTAATTTATTGTCTATTTCATTTCGTTTATTTAAAAAACTATTTGATACCATTTAATACATTACACTATTTTGACGAAAATGAGCATTGCATCGTTGGCCCTCGTATATTTGAGGGCATAGACTGATTACCTATGCATTCAGGAAGGGACTTAGGTCATGCTGGAGGTTGTCACCTTAAAACCATACACCTCTCATAAACACAATTTTCCCAAAGACAAATATTGCTTCTTTTCACATAACACCAGTACCTTCGTCAGTGTCGAGAATCTTGGCCTTGAGGATAAGGCTCTTCTACCGGAGGAGAATTTAACAATTCGTATTTTCAGGGTCATTTTATGGACGTCATTTACTTGCGTAATTATTTCACTATTTATTTATTTTTATTTTTTTAGTCTCGTGCGCTGTTACTTTTAATTCTTATCACATAATTAAAATCACGTAAGCTAAAATTTTTCATTTAAACGAATAAAACAAGAGAAACATGATTTTTATACACTATTTTCTGACATAAATAGTGTTGGTTCGTTTTTAATAAAAAAAATTGCGAAACATTTTAGAATCATTTATATAACATTTATACGAGTTTTAAATTTATAAATATTATTTTACAAGACGATTGACCTACTTATACGATAACATTTTACAAACGATAGAAGCATTATATTATCTTTTTACGAAAGTAATTATTATCTTTTATATTTTATTTTATCAGTTACGTAAAGTATTTACGTTTCGCGATAAATTTCGTTTAGGCATTCTCGGAACCACCAAAAATAATCTACACTTCAACAAATACCCATTTTTATACCCAATACCCAAAGTTTTATAAAATTTTACCCATGTTGTCAAGTTAGTCAAATTTACATTAAAGGTAACCAATTAAAGTCTACACTTTACAAAATATACATCTTATATTTAATCTACACAATGTATAAACTTCAAGTAAATGCTAGAAAACATTGACCACACTCTCCTTGTTTCACTCCCTTTGTCCAACGCCCCACCCCTTTCTCTTTTGGTCTATTGGTCTTTTATTAATCACTTTGACTAGTCTTGGATGTGATATTTACTAGCAACTAAAGTAGATACACATACACTCTATACTTTACAAGAAAAAAAAACAACACTCATTCTATCTTTCTTATGCTAAAACTCACGGCACAACCACAATAACAATACACAATTCATAAAATTTATTTTACCACATATTCAAGTAATCACACATCATATTCAAGACATTCTAAAGGCGTCTTGAATGTTTACTTAAGAGTTTACAAGGGTTATATACAAGAAGAAAGCTAGCATTTTGTTAAGAAATTTGGGTTTGGAATTGGTTTGTTTTATTTTTCGGGTACTGTTTTGTAGTGAGAGGCCAGCGGCTTATGACTCGAGAGGGACGAGACGAACTCTTTTATTTTCCGACTTTGCTCCGTATAGCTTTGTGAGCCTTCTTTTTTTGTCTATTTCGATTATTTCATTCATTTGATTTGATTTACGTAAATATGTATATGTGTGGTGAAATCGATTGAAACTTGCGGCGTACGGAAATAATATGATATGTGTTAAGGTTGGATTGATACGAAATTATAAAGGTATATTGGATATATTTTTGGTGAGTTATGGGTTTTAACGCATTTTGTAAGGGGTTAATTAGACCGAAATTATGAAAGGGTTATTCGGGGTTCGAGATTTTGGAAAATCAGATTTTGGTTTGTAAATTACATCAAATTATATTTTTACGGACGTTTTGATATAAAATGGGGCTTCTAACTCCCAATAACGAAGAAACTGGAGCTAGATCGATATATGCACTTTAGTAGAAAATAAGTCACTTTTAATAAATATACTAACATTCGTCAGCTTTGGTAATATAATTTTTTGAGCACTTTCGGGTCGTTTCGGCCTCCGGCGAAACACGAAAGTTGTTAGAATTGACGTTTTTTTGTCAAAGTCGTGAAAATGGGAGATATAAAAGTGCGTCAAATTGATACAAGTCAATACTTATGGATTTTTATTAAAAATATTTATAGTTTCTGCAGATCACCTCGTTTGGGCAGTTTGGTCATTTTCTGTTAAGTTTTCAGGTCTCGGCTAAAACATAAAAAGTGTTTGGATATTGTTTCGCATAATTTGCTTTGAACCCGAGTCGTGAAAAGGTGATTTAGGGGTCGTTTTGGCCGGGTCAGACTTAGAATAATAATATGTATTTTTAAAAAGTCGAACGTAAAAGTCAATAAAGACTTTAGTGAACATTAACGAACTATGAAGGTGATTTCGATTTGTAAAATAATATCGATTAAAATATTATTGTAAGAAATTATTTTAGAGACCGTTGGTCGAGTCTAAAAAGGGAAAGTATGAAAATAGTAACTTTCTAAAAATAGAAACTTACCGAAAATAGAAAGATTTCAATAAAATGAAATTGTATATGATTGGATAGAAAATAGTATATATAAAATATACTAAGTGTTAAGGTTTAGAACGCTGCAAGGATTTCTCGTAACATATAGTATGTATGAATTAATATATTTGTTATTTATTTTTTATTGATATATATTATTAGATATATATATATATATATATATATATTTTTATATATTCTTACTTTATTTTTTACAGGATACAACAATGACATCATCTGCAAACATAATGCCACATATCATTTTCTTTTTTTTATTATTTCTTTATTTTTATTTAAATATTTTTTTTTTTTTATATCTTTTTCTTATCATAAGAATGCCCCTTACCATAATTTAATCCACGTCATCCACTTTTAAAGAACACTGTCGGAAACCATTATATCAACTTTCACTTTCTATTATTGAAACAAGAAAATATAAGATGAGGATTAAGTGGAAGAATTGTAGAGAGAAGATAAAGAGAGAAGGTTAGAGAGAAGAAAAAAAATGGAAGATTACCTAGCAAATTACAAATGAGATCAACAAGAATCAAACCCCTCTACATACTTGGAGAGGGGTATTTATACTTATTACAAGAGGCTTTCATGCCTTGGTTTTTCTACGGGCCGGGCTAGGGTATTACTTGGGCTTTACAGCCCCGATACACCGTGACCGGTTTGATTACATTTTAAGAGCCGATTTTTTCCCAGTGTAGCCTATTAAACGTATAATTAATTTAATGACTGAGACCTAATATAGTTATGATCGAACTTCCATTGTTCGACTCATTATTTTGAGGCTTAAACAATCTCACCGAAGGAGTTCATTGTGACACTCTTCATGTGATTCAATGAGATTGCTTTTGTTCGTTAAGCTCTTGTGATTTTGTTCTCTGTCTAGTTGTTAGGCTTTGTTACTTCTGCTTTGTGATCGTTGATCTTTGGAGCCTTTGTCAATGTCTTTTTGACTACGTCTTTGCGTCCGTGATCTTTAAATCTTATTATCCTTTTGTCTTTGATCGTCTTTGGCCTCCTTGCGATCTTGTGTTCTTGGACCCGATTGCTCATTACTTTGCATCATCTTGAAGCTTGCTCTACAATCTCCCTTGATAGAATTCGATATCTTTGAAGGAAGATTCTTGTATATCAGAGGTTTGTGCGGAATTAGTCTTTATCTTTAATTCTTGAGGCTTTAATGATTCTTGAATATGATCGCTTAATTGTATGTCTTTGTAGTTTGTGCATGAGCATGTGGTAATGATATTCGACTTAAGCTGGAATGAGGCCCCCATCACCATCTCCATCTTTTTGATCCTGAAATAAAACAGTTAGCAATAAAGCGGGTGGACGAATATGGCTTTGTCATTCGTCCGGATTTGGTTAGATTAACCTCTGGTTCCGTAGGAACGTTGTACAGTATATATTAATGTACCGTGTGATCAGGTAGATTCAAAGAATCTCCTTGACAGGGTTTCCAGCTTAAAGCGTAGGATCTTCTAACACATATGTATTAGATTCACCATGCTTGCTAGTTCTCATTACCGGAACGTCTCAAAGCAGACAACACGGTAAGAGTGAATCAGATAGTTACTATCTTTCTGATTAAGTCGTTAATTCATTTAAATGGACACAAGTTTAATTCACTTTGAATCGCGCCATCGTTTCTTTCAGTTGAAAAAGTTTGATTCATTTTGTATCTCGCAACAAGTCAACCTACCTCAGTGCTGTTTGATGATGACACTGGAAGGTATTTCCTTTCGTCATTGTGATACTAAGAGTATCATATGAATGTTCTGGCAGTATCACAAGGTATAATGCGTAGGGGACTCTTCGTTACAACTTGTGACTTAATGTTTGTTCAACAATGTGTTTGTCCATGGTATGTGTCTAATGAGATTTATGTGTTGTTCTCTTGGCTCTAGATCGATTAGTGCGTTTTGGTTGGATTTTGTTTTAGTAATCGGAGGCTGGAGCAGACTGCCACCTATTCAATATTAACTAACTCGGAGTGAGAAAGTCAATAGAAGTCGTGTGTATCTCCGTGACAAATGAGACAAGTTTCTTTTGAGAGAAACCCGAATGGCTGGGAAGGGTTGTGCATTGCATCACTGGGTCCATGATGTCGTCTTCAATGTCAGCAATCAACATTGTGATTCTGACAGCATATGTATTGACCCGGTTTCTGGATAAAGGATTGTATGGAGGGTTCTTTCTTTTCCCACTTTATCCTTACATCTCTTTTTAATTCTTAAACCATTTAAATGCTTACCAAGAAAGACGTCATTACTAAAAACATTGTTGTGATGGTTCCGTGTTAGCTCAATTCTTGGGTCGGCATTCATTCCCTTATTACACATTATCTCCAATCATACACTTGGACTGATATTTTAACTATGGAGTTGTCCTTGGGTAGATCCCTCCGGTTCTGGTTGGATATAGGACAAATACCATAACCTTTACCACCTTTTGACTTCAGAATTGTCATGAAATAAAGATGTTGTAGGGTAAGAGGTCGTTTGTAACCCTTCAAAACCTTTTCCGATTATAGCACTCTTTGATCTTTAGTCACATTTTAATTACATTTCTCCCCTTTTATTTTAAATTCTAAGACACTTTGCTTTTGTAATACGTTTGGTGTGATTTAAAGTTGTCTTGAAAAGGCCATGGGGAAAAATGTTAAAGCTTTGCATGAATTATTTGGAACTGTGTCATCTTGCTCCCCCTCAATTTTACTTATGTTTTGCACCAATAACATTGATTCTAGTTGTATTAATGTATATAAAATTGAGGTTGAACACTTCAGGCATCTTATAACTATCATTCTATTGATTTGTCATTTTATCTTGTTGTTATAAGAGACTTTTTGGATTGGTATGAAATACATATAAGAATGGTCGTGACAGGATGTAGCCAAACACATTAAAACTTTGTTTTTCGAAAATACTCCCTCCTTTGATTGATGGAGTGTTGTACACACACAACTTTAGAAAGATTATGAATTGTCAGTGAAAAAATTCTTGAAAAATTGTGTTCAAAAATTTTGAAAAACATCATGTTAGATGACTTCTCTTCCCAACTATAATGGGTATGCGCACTTATGGTACAATAATCCTTTTTCTTGAGCTTAATACTTTGAATTTCTTGTAAGAACAGTCAAGGAACGATAAACGTTGAATTACCTCGTTCGTTTTGGATAAGTATCTTTTTAGTTAAACTTTTCCATTATTTGATGTCCGGGTTACGTTATGAGATTTGCACATTAAGCCATAGAGTATACTTTGATATGTCATGTTTTGATCGCATTTGAAACTACGGTTTCGAACTTCATTTACACGCCCGCTGTCGATATTATATCCACATTTCTAGGTACGTAAATGTTATCGATTCCTAGAAGAATGTACGAGAAGAATATTTTTTTTTTGAAAACATTTATGATTTTTTGATTTTGTATTTGCTTTTTGAAATTTTATTTATTTTTGTATTTTTTTTTTTCTAATATATTTTTACATGTTGTTGTTTGATGATAGTACTAAGAAGATTCTTTTGTCAGAACCTCCATTCTTATGGTGTCAAACATCTCATACCAATTCGCCCTAACAAGATACTGAAAACTTTCTTCGGGAAGGGCTTTAGTAAACATGTAAGATGTTGGTATTTCAGTTCTGACAAAGTAAATTCATAATATTCCGTTTTCAACCTGTTCTTTGATGATAATGATTCCGAGGATGTGCTTGGTACGGGAGTGCTGCACGGGGTTGCATGATATTGCTATGGCTGACTGAGAGTCGCAATACAACGGTATTTTGTTGTAGTTGAAGCCATAATCTTGAAGCTGTGTCCGCATCCACATTACTTGAGCACAACTTGCAGATAACGCCACGTATTCAGCCTCTGCTGATGACATTGCAGTACAGTCCTGCTTCTTTGACATCCAGCTGACTAACTTATCACCTAGGAACTGTATTCCTCCAGAAGTGCTTTTGCGAGTATCAAGGCAACCGGCATGATCGGCATCTGAAAAAGCTGTTAGTTCAAAGCCAGAACCCTTCGGATACCAGAGTCCCATGTGAATGGTACCTCTTAAGTATCGAAAGATCCTTTTAACCTCTTTGAGGTGTTTTTCAGTCGGTCTTGCTTGATATCTTGCACAATAACATACAGCTTGCACTATGTCTGGTCTACTAGATGTCAGATACATGAGTGACCCGATTTTGCTACGGTAGTCAGTTTGGTCTACGGGTTCACCACTCAAGTCTGCATCTAATTTAGGTTTCGTAGCCATTGGTGTACCAATGCTTTGTCCTTTTTCCATACCATGTTTTTTCAGAATCTCTAAAGTATATTTGGCCTGATTGATAAAAATACCGCGTGGGGATTGGTGGATCTGAAGTCCTAAAAAGAATTTCATTTCCCCCATTAAGGACATCTCAAATCTACTGTGCATTAATTTTTCAAATCGTTTAGAAAATTTAGGGTTTGTGGAACCAAAAATAATGTCATCAATGTAAATTTGCACAAGTAGAATGTCCTCCCCGTATTTTATCGTAAATAGTGTTGGGTCAATGATACCTTTAGTAAAACCTTTGGAAATCAGGAATTTTGAGAGTTCATCATACCAGGCTCTCGGAGCTTGTTTTAATCCATATAGAGCTTTCCTTAGACGGTAAACTTTTTCTGGATGATCAGGATCAACGAATCTGTCTGGTTGTGCAACATAAACCTCCTCCTTCAATGGACCATTAAGAAATGCCGTTTTCACGTCCATATGATAAATTGGAAAAGACTTGTGTGCAACATATGCGACATAAATCCTAACAGCCTCCAAGCGAGCAATTAGAGCAAATGATTCTTCAAAATCAATACCCTCTTCCTAAGCATAACCCTTTGCTACAATTCGTGCTTTGTTGCGAATTACAGTTTAGTCTTCATCCTTTTTGTTTTTCCATAACCACTTTAGCTTGATTACGTTCTTGCCAAAAGGTTTGTCAACGAGTTCCCAGACTTGTAGTCTGTCAAACTGATGAAGTTCTTCCTGCATTGCTTCTATCCATGCAGAATCAACCATTGCGTCCTTAATGTTTTTTGGTTCAACAATACTTACGGTGAGTGCGAACATACACATTTCAGGATCTGTTGCAAGTTGTCGTCTTGTTTGCACTGGCTTGGATGGATTGCCGCCAACTTGAGTTAACGGGTGATCTTTAGTCCATCGGTATTCGAAATCTTGAGGTTGATTGAAGGTATGCATATTTGAAGTACCAATATTGCGTGAGTAAGACTCAACATTTTCTTATACCAATGTACATAAAGGATTGGTAAATTCTACTGCTTTGTCATCGGTGTTGTCCTCAGCTTGATTGTTTGTAGGTGTTGATGGTTGGATGTAGGGTGTATATTCGTTTGAAGGGTGTGTGTCTTGTGGAATTAGAATTATCAAGTGGGGAAGAAGACTTGTGACACGATAAGTCCATCATTGAAAAAATTCATCGTTCAAAAGGACCAAAAGAAGATCAACTCCTGTTGTTGATGGAGAATGTTTGTATATGTATGAAGGTCCCCCTAAACATTTTATGTAGTTCTGGTGCGGGCGTCACGGGTTCTGTCATTTATTCTGACGCCTTTTGTCGTTGGGGAACGAGGCCTGAAGTGTTATTAGCAACAGACGTCTCTGACATCTCTTTGAATTCATCAAATCTGTGATGGTTGATTCTTCAAATATAAGGACTTGTTCTCTTGTTGTATCACGTATCCCTGTTGACTGAGTGGTGTATCCCACCAAAATGCTTGAATCCCTTTTTCTTTCATCTTATCCAAATTTACACCATCTATGGGTTATGTAAACATGTTCATACCAAAGTATGTGAAGGTGTTTGCATTGAGGGGTTTTCTGTCATTGATGATGTGATATGCCGTTTTCTCATGTGTCGGGATGATGATTGATCTGTTTTGAGTATAGCATGCGGTTGTAATTGCTTTCAGCCAAAAGAATAATAAAGGAAGTTGTAGAAGCTGTAAATGAAATAGTCTCGAGCTGCCTCACGATGAGTGCGGTTTCGTCTGTCTTTCTTTTGACAACGTACGTTCTGTTCAGGTGTTCGAGGAAGTCGAAGTTTGATGCTCAATTCGTCTTGTTTTAATGAAAGCATTAAGTGTCTTGTTTAAGAACTCAGTGCCTCTGTCAGTGCGAACAGAAATTACTAGGGCTTGAAGATTTCGTTGGATCATCGTGAGAAAATCTTTTAAAACTTCTGGTGTTTCATCCTTGGAACGTAGAAAGAGTGTCCAGGTGTATCTTGAGTAGTCGTCGACAATTACCAGAATATATTTCTTCCCATTGATGCTAGCAACCCGCATTGGACCACATAAGTCCATGTGAAGCAAATTCAACCGAACTTTTGAAACTTGGTAAACAGTCTTTGACTTGAATGAGCTTCTTTTGTGCTTTTACTCACTTCACAAGATGAAGGTACATAGATGATCTTATGAGCTTAATACAGTTTGGTAAACCAATCACATTATCTTTCTTTGAAAGAAAGTTTATGTAGTCGAAGTTGAGATGAGGAAGCCTTCGATGACATAACCATGCTTGGTTGGGATGCTTTAAGCATAAGGACAGATTGGAGTTGATGAAGTTGTGTCTTGAGAGGAAATTGTATAGAGTCACATCCACGATTATCCGGTTAGTAAGTCGTTTTCTGAAGATCTCTAAACAAAACTTGTAGATTTCCCGTAATGCAACTCCATATCCGCATCCACAGAATTGACCAACTGAGAAAAGATGGTGATTGAGACCTTCGGACGTAGTTAAACCCTTTGATCGTGATGTTTCCTAGAATCAATCTCCATAACCAAGAATTGGAGCCAAATTGATCATTGCCCAAGCGAACGGTACAAGAATTTGTCAACAAAATTGCAACAGCCGAGATAATTGCCCGTCCATATGCTTGGTGCATCTAGAGTCACATTGAATGATAGGATGAGTTTGTACAATCTGAAAGAGAAGTATGCGGACGATGGAACACATGACAAAATTGATCCTAAATGTTTGTGAGTTTAAGACATTAGTTATCCTAGATTCGTATTCATCTATGGCACAAAACTAACTCTTTTAGGCAAACCTTCATTCCTTACTTTAGGTACCCATTGCTTTTGTTGTCTTAGGGAACCAATTCTTTTGAGTTCTAGAACCCTTTTCTTCGTTTGTTTTAGGAACCCTATGTTTGATGAATGACATTGTTGTTCTATCCACCCCCCTCCATTTCCATGTCTTACTTGTTTTATTGATATTGCATCCTATAGTAATCCTTGGAACTTGTGGTAGGGGTTCTGATGGCATATCTGTTTTCTTATGGGGTGTTGCAACAGATTTGTTGATTGACGTTGGGTTTCCTCAAGTTACTAATAGGCACTATACATTTAGGCTTCTTAGTTCTAGCATTCACGTCATTCAAAAATTTAGAAACACAAAGCTCATTGATTCAAATTAAACACACATTTTCCACAAGTAGCCACAAACAGCATTAGCATTCGAAGATCATGGAATTTTAGACTGTCATTACACGCAGTTACAGACTTTGTTTTATTGAAATACTAGAAATCCTAGGGTGTTCTTCTACTTCAGTCTTTCTTAAGCTTCGCCTGCATTAGTGTTTGTCTACCGACCTTATCTTTCATTTGATTGCTCCTAGGCGGTGCGTTCGTAACATTAGTTTTGTGAGAGCTATTCCTGAGAGTAGAAGCGCAGAGGATTTTATATTCCTAAAGTCTGATTCAACTGTGGTGCTCTAGTCTGTGTGGTATTACTTGCTATGCGTACATGCTGGTTTATCACATTCTTGTGTTTTTTACAGCTTTCCATGCATGTCTTAGGTAAATTCTGTAGGTGACTGGTTTTGATAAACTCTCTGACTTCAATTAGTTTTTAAAACCGAAACTTTTTTCTTTGCTAAAATATTGCTCTCAAGAGAGTTTGAAACAGTAGCCGGTTTTCCTAAAACTGATGGTTTTGGAAGTCTTGAGCATTCGGTTGTTTTATTTTTTTATTATATATTTTTTTTTTTCTCGAACAACAGATGGTTTATCAAAATTAGTGTCTACAGATTTTCCCATTGCATTTGCAACGAGTTTTTTCAACTCACTTTATTGCGATGTTTTGTTTGCAGTGAGCTTTCAAATCTTGTATTTAAACATATTGTTCACGTTCTTTTCGAAATACATTTGCGCCTTTTCCATTTGACCTAAATGTTTTTTGTCATTTTTCAGTGTAATTGACATTCTTGTAAAGCGATTCTAGAGAAATTGAGTGTTTTTCTATCTAGCAAACACGCTGGTAAAAGCTCAGTGTAAATCTATTTACTTACTAAATCAGTTTTTCAGGAATGCTTTGTGCTAGACAGTCAAATTTCCATGCCTTTATGAAGATTAAACGCATTGTAATTCAGTGTTCTATCTAAATCAGATGAATGTTAGCAAATAAGAACACATGAACATCTTTAGACACAAATTCTTGACAAAAAGCATATCATGAATGTTGGAACAATTCTGCCTTATCAGATTCAAGTTCATCTATCAAGTTCATCTTCAAGAGATTCAACGTACTTTAAATCTGCATGCATTTCTTCTATTAAGTTCATGTATAACGATGAGCCAGGGAGAGACTATACATCTGAGTCTCTATGGGCAAGGGGCCATCAAAACATTTCTTAAATAAGATTTCCATCATTTCTTCGAGCAGTTGCGGTTGTCGAAGATATAGATGGTAGTTTGAATGTTTTTCCCCAGGATTGGTTGACGAGTTCGCATCAGATTATTAATGTTGTTTTCATGACATTATATGCTTGTCTACTTTTGCTTACTGATTTAGACACTGGTAAGAAATCCTTTGTTTTTTGAAAACATTTGTCGTTTTGTTTTTTACAAAATGATTTTTCTCACACATTTTCTTTCTTATTTAATTTGCTTGAGCGAAATGGAATTTTCATAATGCTGGGTTGGGGGTTTTTGAAAATTTCATAAAGACTATTTAACTTCGTGTTAGGCAAATGGTTTGTCTAAGTCTTTTTATTCAATTTAGATCGTCTTCGTCAAGCTAAGATTCATGGATTCTTCACTATCGGGGATGGTCTGGTGGCTGGATCGATTGAGTTCTTTTGGTGGTTACATCGGGAATTGGCAAGGTAGTCCTCCATTAAAATGTAGAGCATTTGGGCGCTAACATTTGAATGTTTGGATTGTTTGAACTCGTTTGTAAACAATTTCCATTCAGAAATATATTTGGTATTCCATTGAACATCATTTTGTCATATCTTTGTCTATCCCTAAGTTTCAGATCCGTTATTACTTTTGTTTTCTCACCTTGAAAGAATTCGTAATGTGACCTAGTTAAAGACTCTGTTTGACTAATTCTTCGTTTTTGCTGGACAACAGAAATTTCGTTAGGCCTTAATTTTAACCTTCTTGTATGTCAATGTCTCTTTGAGCTAATAGTCCTAGAGCTAGAGTTTCATTTAACTTACGTTTCAAGTTTGTCCATAGTCAACTGTCGATCATTTTAAAAGCCTTTGTATTCTCAAACTCAGTCTGTTTGTTTTGAAGTGCAACTAGAGCAATTCTATCCAGGATACTATTGATTCTCATAGAGTTCTATAGTTTCATGCAAGAATGATTTGCACTCAGTTAAACTATTGAGTCAATGTTGCATTTGCTTTCTTATTTGCTTTTGATCTTTTTATTGTCATCGACGCAAGTTTAAATTAGGCAATAATTTATTTAGCAAGTTGCAAACGCTCATTTCACAGTTCTACATCATGTTGGTCATTCTGAATATCATTATCACACATATCCGGTGAGTCAGGAATGACATTACTATCACCCGTTTCCACTGCACATGTGTTACTAATAGATTCAGATTGCTCAAAATGTTGTAAATCATTGGTAAACACATTATGATCAGTATCGTAGTGTACCTGTTCCAATGGCTCAGCGTCAGTGCCTGAGTCTGCATTAGGAACCTCTTGAATCTTTGCCATGTAACTGTAATGTGCTTCCAACTCTTGTTCATCAATTTCCTCCACTCCGGACGTGTCTGCTAGCCAGTCAGATTGCTCTGCTTGAAGTTGAACACCTTTCTCAGCTTGTTTACACAGCAACATCTTTTCCTTGTGATACGTGGAGTCTCTAACCCGTTTTGGCTTTCTGCATTCCTTAGCATAATGACCAAATTCCTTGCAGTTAAAGCACTGTATCCCAGACTGTTGCACTACTGGACCACCTACAGTTTCCCTAGCCCCAACAACATTTATTGCCCTCTGATTCCCAAACTGTCCAGTCTGATTGTCATTCTTGTACCTTGGAGTAGTATCCACATTCTTGTTCCTGGTGGGTGTTTGAGGAAGTTCTGAGTTGTTGTTGGTAGGTTTTGTGAGTTTCTTGTGTACTTGCAATGAGAGCAGATTCTTCTGCATATATTTGTCCTGCTGAGCTTTGTTCAGGATCCCACTGTCTTCTTCAGAAGCCGATCTAGATGGAGGTGTGATTGGTTTGGCTATCTATGTGACTTTGTATCTGCTAAGCTGCATGAGATTCTGGTTTGGACGTGAAGATTTGGATGATTGGTGCATTGGATTGTTGGTGCATATGATTTGTGATGTTTTGGTGTTTGTAATATGGTCCTTGCATTGTGTTTGAGCAGTGGCACAAGTGCTAATGGTTTTATTGCATTCTTGGCCATCCTTTCAGGCACGGAAGTTCATTAACTTCCTTTTGCCGTATTGTTTAGAATGTCAAAGAGCTCTTATGAGATATGAAACTAATCAATTGTGTTGTTGCTTCACAATCGTGACAAATCTTGACCATTCTGTTGAAGTTGTTGAAGAAATTGAACATTGACTTGCATTGTTGCATACTTTCAAATTGTTCTGATCATTTCATTCATCATTTTGTAGATTCTTGTTAGTATTACTCAATTGTCTCTCAATAGTGAGTAAGTGAATTGACCATCACTACAAATTAAGTTTGTCTTGTACATCTTGAATATTGGAGTGATTCCCTTGTTGTAACTCTCGATGGCTTCCCACATTCTTGAGCTGTCTGACATGCAGCAACAGTGAGTAGATTTCTTCTCAATTCCAGTAATATCAAAATGAATTCGCTTCTTTTTCGATTCATAATGAGCTTTGTTCTCAGGAGGTCATATTCAGAACTGTCTCGAATGATGTTTTTTCAGGAATTTACGTGAGAATTATATAGTTGCGGAACACAGCTGGTGTAGTGCCATTGTTGGAGTATAAGGACCTGTGAGAATGCACTTCCGTAGGCAATCACCCATTTGGTCTTGTCATCAACTGTATTGTTAAGAACCGTGATCCATTGTGCATATCGTCCTGTTGCTAAGAATGGTGGACGAATCCCTTGAACCTGCTGACATTATGTTGTTGTGCATTTGAATGTCAGTTGTAGAAGTTGCATTTGAGTTTGTCATGATGTATGATTGAAGAATATGAAGTGAGATGATTTTTGTAGGATCTTAAGCAGGTTAAAGTGATTGTTGGTTGTGGATGAGTACAATTAATGTTCACGGGATTTTACAATTCTTGATATTAAACCAAGAATAAGATCGTTATTCTTCACGGGTTTTTACAAAATCAAGAAAAAAACCGTAAAAAAATGATTTGGATTTGGAATCGCGAAAATTCCAAAAAAAAAAATGCGAAAAAAAACGGCATATAAATCATAAGAAAACGATGTTTTTGGCTTCGCAAAAATCCTTAAACCACTAAAGGGTAGTGTACAGCGTGATTAGTCTCGTTTTTCTCTTCGAATATTGAGATGTCACGGGCCTAAAACGGATCTTACGGATCAAAAGTTATGGAAGTTTTACTGAAACCTTTTCGTCACACATGTTGCTTTCTAAAAAAATTTCGTTTAGGTTCCGCTCGTTAATTACGCCGTTCGATTCCGTTCGTTCTAGTTCGCTCGTTCGATGTTGCTCGTATCGATCGTTTCTCGTTCGGATCGTGCTTGTTCGATCGTTAGCTAGTTCGATATTGCTCGTTCGATCGTTGCTCGTTCGATCGTTGCTCGTTCGATCGTTGCTCGTTCGATCGTTGCTCGTTCGATCCTTGCGTTTGTCTCAGCCACGCACGAAGTAACCACGATTACAATACAATTACAAACACTAAATCGAACCACTTTGCTAACAAAAACTAAACCACGAAACGAACAAAAACAACAAAATCACTAAAACTAACAAAAACTAACAAACTAAACCCACCCGTGGCGAATGATACCAAATGTCTTTCACACAAATAATCACTTCACTTCAATTTGTAAACAACAAAGAAATAAAGATGAGAAAATATGGAAGAAGTTTAGAGGAGAAAACTACAATTTTGGTCCACTATCTTTACCGGGTATAACACTTTTGGTCCATTTTTTTAAAAATTTGCGGGTTTTAAGCAAATCCGAGTATCCATTTCACATTTGAGCCAAATCTAACATTTTTGGTTCACATTTGAGCAAAAAACCCGAGTATACATGCACATTTGAGCTCAAATCAGATTTTACGAAATTGTTAGATTTGGCTCAAATGTTGAAATGGATACTCGGGTTTTGGCCTTAACCCGTATAATTTTTAAAAAAATAGACCAAAAGTGTTATACCCGGTAAAGATAGTGGACCAAAATTGTAGTTTTCTCAGTTTAGAGAAAAGTTAGAGAGAGAAAGGTAGAGAGAAGAAAAAGATTGGAAGATTACTTGCAAAATTACAAAATGAGAATTAACAAGAACCAACCCCCTCTCCATACTTGGAGAGGGGTATCTTTAAATTAATTACAATGAGGCTTCATGAATTCGGTATTTCTTCGGGCCGGGCTCGGTATTCTTTGGGTTTCGCCGATTTTCACGTGACCTCACGGTTAGATTACATTTAAGAGCCCGTTTACCCGTGTACCCTATTACAACGTATATTATTTTAGTGACCGAGACCTAATATAATTATGAACGAACTTCCATTGTTCGACTCAATATTTTGAGGCTAACACCACCACTTTAACACAAGGTACAAGCACTTAACACATGACTCCTACACCCTAAAATTAAACCCTAAGTCATTTAAAACCCTATGTTAAAACCCTAAACCCTAAATAAAACCCTAAAACCCTAATTTCACTTTAAACCTAAAACTAAGCCCTAAAACTTAAAACTAAACCCTAAACCTTAATCCTAAAACCTAAACCTTAATCCAAACACTAATCCTAAACCATAAACTATCTTAAACCCTAACCATAACATGAATTAAAACCCTAAAACCCTAACTCAAAATGAAATGAACCCGACACCCATTTTCTTGCATTTTTACCCATTTTAAGCAACCAAGCACCTCAAGCAAGCACCCTAGCACCTCTATGACATCACCATGACCTCATAAGCAGCCTACCAAGTACCTCTATCACCACCCTTAATCACCAAGTTTGGCCTTGTCACATACTGGTTATCCATTATACACGAAACCACCATAACACCCTCTACCTTGCATTGCTACACTCCATAGATTCCATGAATCATCTATAGCCCTCCTTAATCACCACTCTATAGCTCTTGACACCTTTCATAGCTAAAACTTGGGCACCAAGGGTGTTTCAACCCTATAAATAGCCGAAACATGCATACATTTCAAATCATACCTCAAAACTTCAATACACACACAAATGGAGTTCTAGCTTAGCCAAGGAAGAAGTATAAGGTCCCTAAGCTCAGAATAGAAGCCAAGAATCAAGAAAAAGAAGCCCTTGATGTCGTTACTAGGCGTACGAACCTGAAAACCCCATTTTAGCTCAAGTAAGCCTAAGATCTTGTTCCATAAACTTATAATCTGTATTAGAATGTTCATAATACTCTCTTATATTCATATATCGAACTATTGTTTGAAGCTTTGATATCCTCAACCTATGTATGTTTTTTTTTAAAACCCTAAAAAAAAACCTGTTTTGATTTTTCTTGCTAATGAATCCTTTTTCTCAAACTTTTGTTCGTTTAGAACATCTTATTTTAGCTTATTCTAATAAGCTATAACCTGAAAATATCATTTGGAATCCTAAAATAAGCTTGCATGGCTTTTTGGACTTGTTTTGCAAATATTTCCATGCATAAGGGTATATATCATAACTTTCAGAAATTTATAACTAAAGGGGCCGAAAATGTCATTATTCTAAAGTTATAACTATAAGGATCTATTTTGCCAAGTTTCAAAGTTAAAGGTTTAAATTATAGATACTTTCTATATAGAAGACTATAGTTGTAAAAGTTTATAAACCAAGGGTATATATTGCCAATTTTGAAAACTTAAAAATATAAAATATAATATTTTTATATCAATTATAAAAATATATATTAATATTATAAAACTCAATTTTATACAAATCCGAAACAATTTATCGTTATTAATCATAAAATCGACGAATTATTTTCGTTATACATTTAACACTAATTTTTCATCAACTAACTTTGAAGGAAACTTAAAATCTTTTAGTATAACGTTTCTAAGGGAATTTAAATGAAGGGTTTCATTTGAGTTTTCATTTGACGAGTTTGCTCGGGTTTTCGATTATATAAAAGTGCCCTGCTCCTAATGGACCTCTGGATATGATAGCTCCGATACAACGATACAATATTTCCATAATTTTATAAATCAAAGATATACGTTAAACTTTATGAAGTTTTAAAACATAAAATCTATCACACTTATGACTAGACATCATTACCCCAGGTTGCGTGAGGACAGACTTTACTTTCACTTTTGATATACTTTGCCATCAATCAGATTTCCCTTATACTGTTAAGTGGTTCTTTGACTCTTACTTTTAAATCTTCTATTTCATAAACCCGTGAGGGGGATACATGCTATAAACCATAAATACAAGTGTTTTCTAAATGTATGCTATCCTGATTATTATCGCCATATGTTGTTAAGTAACCTTTATGCGTAAAAAGACCCCCACCATCATGGACCATTAATCACTTGCGAGTGAACGTGAATATTGTGAATAGGCCTATTGGGATTGACGAATCCCGTTTGTGTTAGCCGGATAGGTAACCAAACGCACTATCCCATATACCATCCTTTCCCTTTGATGGTATTTTCATTGAACCTGTACATGATTAAAACTCCCACAAATAAAGCAAGCTTTGTTATACATCACAAAATCACTTCCTAGTTGATTGGACTTCTCCCATTCCAATTCCTTTGATTCCCCCTAGGAGTTTGTGTTCTATACATCTCAGCATACCTAACTGACTTTTTAACTGGTTTTTCATGATTTTTAGGTTTGACAGACTCTACCTTTTTATCAACAGGAAAAATAGTTTATTTATCAACATTAAGTGAAGACTCAACAAAGCTACTTGTATCTTTTGATACTTGTTCTTTTACCAAAGAGTTATCAGAATTTTTCTTAGAATCATCTGATTTCTTATCACAAACAACATTTGACTCTTGCTCACTATTCTCAGTACCATAACCTTTGAATTCGGGCTCTTTGAATTTATCAAGACCAGAATAAGACAAATCAAGCTTTTTAGGTCAATTATAGATTAAAGGACGAGGTGGAGGAACGTCACTATACCCCAAACCCTTTTTACTTTTGTCAATTATCTGACTCTCTAACAACTTGTCTAGGTCTTTTGAGGCCTTATCAAATTTCTCAATTTTAAATTTAATGCCCTCTTTTTCTTGCTTAACTTTTTCAAACTCATTTTTAAGCACATTTATTTCATAGTCTTTACAAGCTACTTCTCTTTTAAGAACTACAACTTCTTCACTAAAAAGAACCTCATTCTTTCTATATGTGATAAGTTGTTCTTCTACTGTTGCAAAACCTCTTTTATAAGTAGCTGCTGTAAATTCAGTTTGATTTAGCTTAACAATTAAATCATCACACTGTTTCTTAAGAGTTTCATAGTTTTTCAGACAAGTTTTAGAGTAATTTTTATCAGTGTATACCTTTTAGTCTGAAAACGCCATTAGAGCCATGTTTGTCTGAACTTGTTCTTCTGCCATGTCACTCCAATCAAAACCTACACCATCTATAGCCAATATTGCCTTTGAAGATGTCTCTTTATTGTTTCCTTGCTTCCTGGTGTTGTCTTGATTTCTGAACTGACCCTCCTTGCTTCTTGGTACTCTACATTCCCTGGAAAAGTGTCCCATATTATGACAGTTGAAACACTCTACCTTGGATTTATCATACCCAGCAGTATCATTAGCATTAATGAAAATTTTCTTGCCTG
>BQNB010126126.1:0-19650 GCA_026074375.1 Tanacetum coccineum
AAGAATGATGACATGAAAGTTGAAACTGTGAGAGCCACAAAACTGTACCATCAAATAATAAATAGTACAAGAATACTTATTTTAGTTCACTTTTTATACGCTCATTTTTTTAGTTCTCACCTCACTTCTTGTCTGTTAAAGCTAATAATCTATCTTTTTTTTTTTGAAGGAAAAGCTAATAATCTATCTACTATGTGTATTTTGGTTGAGATAATTCAAACAAAAGAAATGAAAATGACATAATTTCTCTTGTTTGGTAATATGGGAAAATAAAAGAGCGGAGAAATCGAATTTCTCAAGAGTTGGATCCCTTTGTATTTTGGTTTCTTTTATTTCCATGATTAGGGTATGTTTGGCAAAAGTAACTGTTGTTGGAATTGGAGATGAAGCTGTAGATGAAGATGGTGATGGAGAGTATGAAAAAAGATTATTTTTATAAGCTGCATAAAGTAGCATTTGATTTTAAGAGATTATGAAAGATTATTTTTTTTATAATCTCTTATAATTTTGTCTACCAAACGAAGCTTATATTTTAAGTAGCTAATTTTTCAAAATAATAAGCATAATCTCTTGACAATCTTGTGTACCAAACATTAATGGTGTGGAAATTGCATTTCTCTACTCGTGTCTTTTAACAAATAAAAAATGACCAAGTTTTAGAGAGAGGGTATAAAAAAGAGTTTTTTGTTTGACTATAGTATTTTCAAAATTTATTTAACAAAATGAGTAGTTTTAAATATATTTAAAATAATATGGTATTTTTGAGAATTCTTATATAAATATATGAATTTTTAGCTTATTTATCTCGCTAGCTTGTACACATATAAATATTTTCAATTTTTCATACCCATACATACTTAAAATAGCTATTGTCAAAATAAAGCTATATATATAACTCAAAAGTGAATGAGGTTAGGAGTGAATAGAGGGTAACAATTGCGACTTGATAACACTATAAAGCAGCATGTTCTCGAGAAGTCTCGTGAGCAGAACATTCAAGGGTGATGAAATCTTGACGAAGTGAAAAAACTTATGTGAACTTTGAGTTAAGAAAATGAAGAGCAAGTTCAATTTGCTAATATAAAGTATAACAAGTTGCTACCGCAATGCAACAGAACAAATTAGATGACAAACACATGCAGCTATGTAACAGTCATGAGAAATGTGCTGGAAATCTTGAAAGTTCAACGGTCTAATATCGGCAAATAAACACTCTGACTTGAGAACAACTTGAATAAGAGTTGTCTCTCCTAAAATAAATCATATGTGCTGCAGAAATGATTATCTAAAATTATTATAGCTGTTCAATTTTAATTATCATTTCAACAAGCTTTTTTAATTACAAACTAGCGACAACAAATCAGCAATGAACTGATCAGAAAGTGTTGGGGTGAAATAATAGAATGCCTTAATATCAAGAATTGCCCTGGCCAATGACGGAGCCAGTGGGGGGGCTGGGGGTGCTCGGCCCCCCCCAACCGGCCGATGACTAGCTTATATTCAATGGCAAAAAGCAACTTTTTTGATCGGAAACTATCGAAGCCCCCCTAACATTATCTAAAAAAAAATTTGAGCCCCCTAGTATCATTTTCTGGCTCCGTCTCTGGCCCTGGCGTCAACGAAATCAAACTGCGAAAATAAGACAATTCCCGATAAAACCGTATTAACCGGGTACAACCATATAAAAAGGTCTTCGACTCTTCGCACGTTTAATATTCAAACACGGACTATTCGGCAGTTTACTTTCATTGATATTAAAAGTTGATGATATCGCAAAACAATATCTTAAAGCCTATGTAAGCTGATGTTTACATTCATTCAAGAAGTTTTTTGAATGCCGCTAAAAATTTATGGTTTTATGTACTGTAAGAATTTAAAACTACAATATTATTTTAAATATATCTAAAAGTAGGGGTGTGCACGGTTCGGTTTGGGTCGGTTTTTGGCTAAAACCGGAACCAAACCGAAATACTTGGTTTTTCTAAAACCAAAAACCGAAACCGCTCGGTTTTTGGCGGTTCGCTTTATTCGGATTTCCGGTTTTTCCGGTTTGATTTTTCAGTTTTTTAGGTTTCAAACCGTTTATATTTGGTTGTGGCTAATTTATATTAATAAACTTGTTTTATATAGAAAATTAGTTATTCTTTTTTATTTTTATTTTTGTCAATATGAGAGTAATAATGTTTACCTAAATTTTTACAATCACACATATAAATGAGACACACACACATGCAATTGAAAATACACATAGTATGATCATTGTCATATATGTAACGATATATTGTCAAGTAAACGCACGTACATGACAAACGCATATATAAACATTAAGATGTATATATATATATATATACTATAATTCCACCAACAAAATAAATATGAATTTAAAAATTGGATTTATTATTTATTTATTTCTATTATATTAATTGTATATTATTATAAAAATGATTCGGTTCGGTTTGGTTTGGTTTTTAGACGAAAACCAAAACCGAACCGAAACTTGTCTGTTTTTGAAAAAGTAAAAACCGAACCATCGGTTTCTAGTTTCGGTCGGTTATTTCGGTTCGTTTTTTTCGGTTTTTGGTTTGGTTTCGGTTTTTTCGGTTTTTTCTACTCACCCCTAATGAACCCTAGACTCAAATTGAAAGAAAATAGATTAAATGACTTACAATTGATGATCTTAGTGATATTAGGATTGATTATTAGTGTTGATTTGATCTTCAATTGATGTTTAGATGGTTGATTTTGAGTTTTGGTGGGTTTTGAGTCGTGTTCGTCAATGGCAGCAGGTAAGGGGGTGTTGGTTTTTCTGTTTTGAATTTTTTTTGTTTAAGTGTCCCATTTTGTGACTTGCTGGTGGTGGTCCCATATTTACCGGCGGTCCCAAATATATTGGGGGGTCGCCCTCAGCCAAGGGTTTTTGGACTTGGTTTTTGATGAAAATTTTACGAAGAATAGTGACATTTTAATTTGCATTTCGCGAATTAAATATGCTTAAAGTACGGACTAGAATTGAGACAGAAAAAAGAGAAGCGGACTAAGATGATTTATGGAATGTGTTCGATCATTCCTAAACCAAGACGCATATAGTTAAACGATTCACGTTTAAGGGGTTTTGTAAGAATGTCGGCGATGTTGTTGACGGACTGCACTTTTTCGATTAAGATATGTCCTTTCTGGACATTATCACAAAGAAAATGGTGGCGTATTTTGATGTGTTTGGTACGAGAATGTTGCATCGGGTTTTTGCTAAGTTCAATCGCGCCTTTGTTGTTTCACTTGATAGGAATGTCGTCGAGTCGTACGTGGTAGTCGATGAGAGCTTGTTTCATCTATAGTGCTTGTTGACAAATTGCCTTTTCGCCTTACGTAACATCGGCTTCGGTAGTGGATATAGCAAGAGCGGTTTGTTTCTTCGAGAACCAAGATGTCAAACAACATCCCACCATGCCTTAATACTTGGCATTATCTACCGACTTACACTCTTCATCTTTTGTGAGTTTAGTATCGGAGGACATGGGGGTTTTCATTGGTTTAGAATCCTTTAAACCAAAATTTTTAAGCATTTATTTAATATACTTATATTGATTAAAGAAGATACCATCTTCCATTTGTTTTATTTGTAATCCAAGGAATAAGTTAAGTTCACCCATCATGCTCATCTCGAACTCGTCATGCATGATTTTGGCAAATTCATCACACATGTCTTGATAAGTCGAACCGAATATAATGTCATCGATATATATTTGAACAATGATGATATTTGAACTTTTCTTCATAGTAAAAAGAGTGTTATCTACCATTCCCATTTTATATTCATGTTTAATAAGGAAAGCTTTTAATCTATCATACCAAGCTTTGGGTACTTGTTTATGACCATATAAAGCTTTCTTTAATTTATAAACATGATCCAGTTTTTCGAAATCAATGAATCCTGGAGGTTGTGCCACGTATACCTCCTCATTGATAAAACCGTTCAGGAATGCACTTTTTACATCCATTTGGAATAGTTTAAAACCTAAGGCATAAGTTTCATCATAATCGTTGCCCTCGTGTTGGTTGTAGCCTTGAGCAACTAACCTAGCCTTATTTCAAGAAACAATGAGCTTCGTAACATGTTGACAAAGACTTACGAACTGAGGGTTCGGTCAGTACAAGAGACTACTTTGTCTCCTCGGAAGAAGAATAGCCCCGCTCTCTAGCCGACTGATCCCGTTGATCAAACTGGGAGGGAATGTGTCACATTAGAGGTGAACAATCAGAGGTGTCCTCTACTACCTCGTCCATTGAGTATAAGAGAGCAAATGATGGTATAGCAATGAACATCAGGATGATACTAGGAAATATGGTCCGAAGAATCTCGATAGTAGTTCCATGAACAATCCTTTGCAGGATTGGATTTTTGTCTTTTTTTCCTATGATTGTCATATTCCTAGGTTGAGGAACTAACTCCCAAACGTCATTAGCAATGAATTGATTTAATTCTTCTTGCATGGCGACTATCCAACTTTCATCTCCTAATGCTTCATTCACATTCTTAGGTTCTATAGTTGATATAAAACAAAAGAAGTTACTTTGGTTTTGGGCTTGTGACCTAAGGGTTCTTTGGTTAAGGTTTCCTATGACATTTTCTAATGGGTGGTTCCTAGATTCCTTAATGTTGATTATTTCATCAACCTCTAAAGTTTCATCCACAATGTCGTTTTCTAGGTTTTTCTTTTCGGTGACCTTAATTGCTTCTTCTTCATCTAAGTCATCATCCACCAAGGGTGATGTCTTAGAGGGTGGAGGAGTTTCATCGAATGTCACGTTAAGTGATTCTTCGACTTTCCTAGTGTGTTTGTTTAGGATGATGTAGGCTTTACTATTTTGAGAATAACCTAAAAAGACACCTTCGTATGACTTTGGGTCAAACTTGGTAAGGTAGTCTTTTGTGTTCAAAATGAAGCACTTGCTTCCAAACACTCTAAAATAATCTAGTGTAGGTTTTCTACCTCTTAAGAGTTCATAAGGTGTTTTTCCTAGAATGGCTCTAATGAGAATTCGGTTGAGAATGTATGTTGAAGTATCTACGGCGTTACACCAAAACTTTTGTGGTAACGATTGCTCATTCAACATAGTCCTACTCATTTCTTGAAGTGTCCTATTTTTCCTTTCGACCACGCCATTTGATTGAGGAGTGCGTGGAGCCGAGAAGTTATGTGTAATACCGTTGGTATTGCAAAACTCTCCAAATTGCACCTCATTATCAAATTCTCTACCGTGGTCGGTTCTTATTGACACTATTGAACAACCTAATTGGTTTTGGATTTTCCTACTAAATATTTCGAATTGATCGAAAGCTTCGGTTTTATCCTTAAGAAATCTAGTCCAAGTATACCTAGAGTAGTCATCTACTATGACTAGGGTGTAACGGTTTCCTCCGTAACTCCGTACGGCGGATGGACCGAAGAGATCCATATGGAGAAGTTCTAAGCATCTAGTCGTTGAGACTACATTCTTAGCTTTGTGACTAGCGTGAGCTTGTTTTCCCATTTTACAAGCATCACAAAAATGTTGATCAAACTTAAGCTTAGGTAGGTTTCTAACTAATTCCTTAGAGGCCAACGATTGAATGAGACGCATATTTGCGTGTCCTAATCTCCTATGCCACAAGGTGGAATTTTCATCAATCGTTGCTAGACAAATTTGATCCTTTGGCTTATTTCCTAATTTCATCATGTTGGGAATTATGTTTTCCTAACTAAGTAACGCTAGTTATAATAGTTAGTACCGTTAGTTATGTTTAGTACTGATTGTTATATGTTAGTACCATTAGTATTAGTTTGTACCGCTAGTTACAAATTAGTTAGTACCATTTATGATATATGCATGAGATATGTTAGGAAAGGATATGCATTATCTTCATATGCGTTTGTAAGTCGTTTAGGGTTTTTCCTTAGTGTATAAAAGGAACCCTACGGCATTAGAGAAGAGATAACAAATATATATCTCTCTCACAAATAGTTAGTAATCTATAATCACTTTGACAGATCAATATAATAGTTTTGGTATTAGTATTCATTGTTCTTCTTAGTATTGTAAGCTAGTTTCCTCATAGCTTATAGTGTTCATAGTCATTGTTTCTCCTGTGGTTAGTGTGGAACTATCCATATTGGCTACAACCCTTAATAGGCTAAGTAAGATCTATATACAGTCTGGGATCTACAAGTGGTATCAGAGCTTGTAGAGAAACTCTGAGTAAGAAGAACCAAAAACACATCTGTTTCATAAACTCTTCAAATCTTATCAATGGAAGGATCGGGTAATGACAACCCACCACCACCACCACCAACAACACCACAAACAACACCACAACAAGCCCCTCACATTGTGTCAACCATCAAACTCCCTATTCTAAAGAAAGGTGAATATGACATTTGGGCTATGAAGATGGAGCATTACTTGGCACATACAAACTATCCTATATGGGAAGTTATTCAAAAGGGTAATGGTCCTGTAAGTGTCAATACTGATACTCAAGGGATAATAAGAGTTTTGCCTCCTAGAACTGCTGAAGAGACTTTGGCTAGAGAGAGAGAAAGAAAAGCAAGGACTACCTTGCTTATGGCTTTACCAGAAGATCATTTAGTAAAGTTTCACAAGATGACTGATGCAAAAGAGATGTGAGATGCTATCAAATCTAGATTTGGTGGCAATGATGAATCAAAGAAAATGCAAAAGTACATTCTGAAGCAGCAGTTTGAAGGCTTCACTATATCAAACTCAAAAGGACTGCACAAAGGCTATGACATGTTTCAAAGTCTTTTGAGTCAACTGGAAATTCATGGTGTAGTTGTATCATCTGAAGATGCAAATCACAAGTTTCTCAGGTCTTTACCTTCTTCTTGGTCTCAAGTATCTTTGGTTATGAGGACTAAGCCGAGGGAAGACACTCTCAGCTTTGATGATTTGTATAACAATCTTAGAGTCTTTGAATCTAATGTTAAAGGCTCTACTGCATCATCTTCCAATACACAGAATGTTGCTTTCGTCTCTTCTGAAAGCACTAACAATACTAATGAAGTTAGTATCGCTTATGGTGCTTCTACTTCTTCTGGCCACAACTCATAAAGAGAGAACTCCTCATCATACACTGATGATCTCATGTACTTATTCTTCGCTAACCAATCCACTGCTCCATAACTGGATCATGAGGATTTGGAGCAGATTGATGAATTTGATCTAGAAGAAATGGACTTAAAATGGCAGGTGGCCATGATCTCCATACGACTCAAGAAGTTCTATAAAAAGACAGGAAGAAAGCTGCATTTTGATGCAAAGGAACCTGGTAGATTTGACAAGACTAAAGTTAAGTGCTACAACTGTCATAAGACATGACACTTTGCAAGAGAATGTAGATCAAAGGGAAATCAGGATGGAAGAAGGAGAGATGCAGGGAACTCTAGGTATAAAGCTAAGGATAATGGAAGAAGACCTGGAAAGCAAGAAGAACCCAAAGCACTGGTAACTCTTTATGGTGAAGCATGCAGAGGATGAGCAAGAGGATTTTGCTTTGATGGCTTTTGGCAATTCAGGTTCAAATACTGAGGTAATCTCTTGTTCAAAACAATGTGTAGAATCATATACTAAACTTAAAAAATTATATGATGAACAAAGAGAACAACTTAGTGATGCAAACATAGATATATTGTCTTATACTCAAGCTTTAAAGAAAGTAGAGGCTCAATTAGTTGCTCATCAGAATAATCAACTTTGGTATGACAAAAAGATAAAATTTATGACAATTAATTTAGATGATAAAACAAATGTCCTTACATACCATAAGAAGTTATTAGTAGAAGCTCTTAAAGAAAAAGATGAATTAAAAACCAAATTTGAAAATTGGCAAAGTTCTTCTAAAAATCTTAGAAAACTGCTAAATACTAAAATGAGTGCTAATGATAAATTTAGGCTTGGGTATGGAGATCACAGATATGGTAGCATTTTGAGTTATGAAAATGAAGTTTTACAAAGTGTGTGTATGATTAAGGATAGTAATGAAGAAGATAGGACTTTATATGATAGGTTTGTTACAGCTGAAGGAATGCATGCAGTATCCTTACCTATGATAGGGAATTACATGCCAATTGGACCTGATATTGAAATAGATGAGTCTAAATTTACATATGGTCCAAAACAGTCTAAATCTAGTGAATCTGAAGCTAACACCAGTGATTTTAATTCTTGTGAGTCTGAGTCTAGTGTAGAAACACTTGAAACTGTATCTGAACCAGTTGTAGATGAATCCAAAGTTGTTAGTGAATCAAAAGTTTGGTCTGATGCTCCTATCATTGAGGAGTATGAGTCAGATAGTGATGATGATTGTGTGTCTATACCTTTAAAAGAACAGGAACAACCTAGTTTTGCTTTTGTTAATACTGATAAGCATGTAAAAACTTCTAGGGAAACTGTTAAAAATCAACACACATAGTCAAAGTACCAAAGATAACAACAAAGACTTGAATGAGTCAATGTCTAACAGAGTGGGTTTGGGATATGGTTTTACTAGAAAAGCATGTTTTGTTTGTGGTAGTTTTAGCCATCTCATAAGAGATTGTGTTTTTTATGAGAAAAGAATGGCTAAACAGGTGGAATTAAACAAACAAAAGGGTAAGAGTACTGGTCAAGGGAAGAATAAACCAGTATGGAACAATGTTCATAGAGTGAATCACAAAAACTAATTTGTTCCTACAGCAGTACTAACTAGATCTGGCAAAATTCCAGTTAATACTGCTAGAACTAACAGTACTAACCATGTTAGTACTGCTAGACAAAATGCTAAAAGTCAAGCAGTACCAACTAGTGGTGCCAGGAAAGTTAATACTATTAGATCCAAAGTGAATGATATTAGACCAAAAACTATTTTTCACAAAGTTCATTCACCTATTGGAAGACCCTTTAATAAAACAACAGCACCAAAAGCTCATTTTTCAAATCAAAAGGTTAATACTGCTGGGGTCAAAGCAGATAGTATTGTTGGGGGCATACGGATAACTGCTGTTAAGGCCTCAGTAGGTTGTAATTGGAGATCCAAGAGAAATTATTGGATCCAAATCTCCAAATACAATAGTGGATCATACTTTAGAAGAAATGGTCATGTTAAAGATCTACTAGGCAGGCCCAAGTCAGCAATGGCTTGGGTCCCTAAGAGAAACTAAATTCTCTTATTTCATGTGTAGGATGGTCCACAAAGAGCTTTAAAGAACAAAGGAATTGTTGATAGTGGATGTTCTAGGCACATGACAATAGAGACCCAGAAGCCTTTAGTCAAAGATGAAGAAGCTGTTGATGTGGATATCCATCTTTATAGGTCCATGATTGGTTCTTTAATGTATTTGACTGCTTCTAGGCCTGATATTATGTTTGCAGTCTGTGCTTATTCTAGGTTTCAGGTGACTTCAACGACTTCACATCTTCATGCCTGAATCACTGCATAAGATCTAAAAGTACTTCTTGGGATCAAATTCCTACTAATATAGCTACAGCAGTAATTTGTTTGACAACTAATCAGAAATATAATTTTTCAAAGTTAGTGTTTGATGGTATGATAAGACACTTGGATGCCCATAAGAAGTTTGTAATGTATCCAAGATTTTTACAAATCTTCTTGACAAATCAGTTACAAGATGTGCCTGTTCCTCAGGATCACTTTCCACTCCCAGCCTTAACTAAAAAGGTTTTGACTTTTATGATTAAAAAGGGTAATAAATTTTCAGGAAAAGTCACACCTTTATTTGACTCCATGTTGGTTAAACCAACAGAGGAAGAGGGTCAAGTTTCAGAAAGACCATTTGAACCTCATCTAACACCCTCTCCTACTCACCAAAGTGAAGATCACTTTGAGTCACAATCTGACCCATCTCCAAGACCTTATTCTCCTATACCTATTCCTGATTCCAATCTAGCAAGTTCTGGTGGGAATCATAAAGGTCAATCATCTAGTGATAAATCCATATCAGGGACTGAGGATGGTTTGACACTCCAAAGTGCCTATGATCTTTGTGTGTCTTTATATCAACAGGTCACAACTCAAGCTGCAGAGATTAAAGGTTTGAAGGCCCAGATTAAGCAGCTCAAGAAACAGGCTAGACCAGTTATCACTCATCATAGAGCTTGGTTAAGGGCTGTTAGGTTCAAGAAACAGCAAAAGGAGATGGCTGAGAAATCAAACAAAAAGAGGAGTGTATCCAAACAGGGGAGGAAAGCTATCAAATGTTTCAAAGGTGCACCATCTGTGCAAACAAACACTGATTTGGATGGTATAGACATTCATGAGGAACCTAAGTTAGATGAAGTCATAGATTACTCTCTTGCTCAAGATGAAGGTACTGATATGCATCAAGGTACTGATCTGCATCAAAGTACTGACAAGCAAAATCAAGGTACCGACAAGGAAAAAGAAAGTACCGACAAGCAAGTTGGAAGTACCGATAGAACAAGACAAGGTACCGAGAGACAGATTGAAGGTACTGCTGAACCAAAAGAGGAAAGTGCTGCTACTCCAACTGCTCCAACAATAACTTCAATACCTACTCTAACCATATTTGGTGATGATGAGACTATTGCATAACTTCTTGTGACAATAAGTCAGAATAAGTTAAAGCTAAAGGAAAAAGATAAAGGAGTAGAGATTAAGAATGTTGAGGAGGTTGAGCAACCAAGGCCAACATCAACAAGATCAGTATTAACTTTGAAGCCTCTTCCTAAGATTGATCCAAAAGATAAAGGCAAAGGAAGGATTGAGGAAGAAGATGCATCTGATACTAAATCAGAAGGTATTATTGAAGCTGAAAAGAAATTTAAAATGCTGGCTAGAGATGAAGAGGTTGCAAGAAAATTGCAAGCAGACCTACAAGCTGAGATGGAAATGGAAAGACAAAAAGAAGAAGAAGATTCTATGGTGGCTATAAAGAAGATGTATGATGAAGTTCAAGCTGGTATTGATGCTGATGCATTATTTGCAGCTAAGCTCCGACAAGAAGAAAGAGAAGAGTACACAATTAAAGAGAGAGCAAAGTTTTTGAGTGAAACTATAGCTGCACAAAGAAAATTCAAAGCTGAACAAAGATCTGCTGAGATTAGAAGTAGACCACCAACTAAAGCAACTACACCTGACGTAAAATTGACGGGATAATGGTATATACAACGAAACTTTTAGGGTTTAGACTCTATAAAAGCAGTAAAGATAGGATGATTGTGTTAATGTAATCGTGGTTTTCTGCAGGTTTTTAAGAAAATTACAAATTTTGGAAATTATACAAAATTATTCTTTCAAAAATAATAAAAAGTCGAATTTTCACAAGTCTGAAGATGTGAAGCCGTTAGGAAAATCCAGACGCCGTCTCCAGACACTGTGAAAATTTCACATTCGTTTTCTAGGAAAAAATTTATGCACGCAATTCAATTATCACAATCATATGATTCAAAACTGACACAAGATGTGAATTAATCTAAACAATTTATTTAAAATGTTTGAAATGGTTCTGTGGAAACTAGAAGGGTGTGTTGAATAGTTTACACGTTTGTTTTACGTTTTAAAACTTTACTTTCAAAAATGTTTAGATCCGAGTTATATGTTTAATCAATTCACAATATGAACAATCAATAACTATCTAAACTAAAAGTAGATAACAACAATAATAATGTAAAGAGATAAGGAAAGAAACAACCAAACCAAGACACCAAGATTTTATAGTGGTTCGGCTACGAAGCACTTCTTCGTCCTACTACACTCCCCGAGTATCCGACATGAGATTTCACTATGTCAACAAGCTCCCTTTAGGCGGAGAAAACTGATTACACGTCGCTTATGTTATTTTGTGACACTAAGCTAGATGTCGAGTCCTAATCTTAGCTAGAACCAATCTACCACTTCACAAGATATACACACTCACAAGATCTACACTATCGGATCTACACTATCGGATCTACACAATATCCGAATCACATAAATACACAAGATAAATACAATAGAGATGTGGTACTTAGAATAAAAGAGGAGAGATCACTAATTAACACTTTGTTTCTTGACGAATACGAGTGTTCTTCTCTTGCACTTGAATGAGAGGGAAGATATGAGAAGAAGAGATTAGATCACTTGAAACAAGATCTAAGTATGTTAGTGATCAAGATTTTTAGTGAGAGAAAGAAGGTTTAGAGAGAGAAAGAAAAGACTGGAAAATTTCATGCAAAGAGGAATTAATTTCAGCAAGGGGTGGACCAGTATTTATAAACAGGAAAAACCAACGTGTTAATAGTGCGGTCCGGCGGTCCATATATATAAGGGGCCGCCAGGCCTTTAAGGGGGCCGCACCTAGACTCGCTCCCCTGTTTTTGTCTTTTTGTGGGATGAATGTGTATCTGGTGTTGAAGCTTCGTTTTAGGGGGAAAATTGAATATCAAATTTTATGTTTTTAATTAATTATTTCTTTTAATTATAAATATTTGGTATAATAATTTGGTGAAAATCGTTGATAAATATGTAAAGAAAATTATTTTTTGAATTCACTAATCATGCTGAAGTATTTGTTTGTCCATACCTTCAGTGTTCGCACAATCTTAGAAATGGTATTATCTTTCGATTAATAATTTGTAAAACGTTTAATTTTCTCGTAAACGTTTTTACATTTTGTTAGTATCAAAACGTTGAGAGGTTGAAAAATATATATAATGTGTTTAGACATAATTTGTTTTAACCAATTCTCCCCCTTTTTATGATGACAATAATATATTACTCATTTTAAGAAAATTAAAGATGTCAAATTATTAAATGAGTTATGTTGCATTTCTCCCCTTTTTTTGTCGAATTCAAAAAGAATGATCGTCGAGTTGTTGAAGAAAGAAAGAAATTGACGATATCAAGACTCCCCATTGATGTATGCTCCCCCTTGTTCGGGGCACCAAGAGATCGATCTTAAGAAAATTTTAAGCTAAAAACAAGGTTAGAAGAACAAGTGCAAGGGACATAAATATTCTTTTAAAATAACTCCAAAAATTTATTTAAGTCAACATAATTTGAGTTTCATTCTCCAACAAGGAAACTCTACATAATAAACCACATCAACGTATACATTCATAAAACTAGAGCTAATACACAATAAAGAGAAACAATATAACATAAGTCCTAAATGATTCATGATTCATAGAAAATGACTTTTTGAGCAAAAGGATTGAGGTAACACATTTTTGAAAATATTTGAAGACTTTTCAAAGTGGAGGGGGAAATTGTGAGGTAATTGCGGTAGTGAGAAGATATTCAAGATGAGAAAACATGATGTTTATCTCATCTCTTAAAGTGAAGAAAAGGTTTCAGTTATGGGAACAACAAATGCAAGTTGACCCATAATAGTCATGATAGTTGTAGAAAAGAGGATGGCCCATGATAGGTGGTTGAGGTTGTGGTGGAGATGGTGGTGATGAAGTGTCATAAATGTGATCAAGAGGAGTGATTAGGGGCAAAGAAAGTGTGATATCCAAGGAAGGATGACTTTGAAGTGGTTGAGGATTTAGAGGTATGGGAAGGAACATCGAAAATGTTGTCAAGCAAAGAGGGTTAAGTGATGAAGAAGAAGGTTTGGTTCATGTGAATATGGTGGTGAAATTTGATGTTTTGAGTGATAGGTAGAAGTGTGTTCTCTTAACTTATGATGTTTGATAAAGTGGAAGTGGTTTTTGATGGTGCATTCTTTTTTTTTTTTTTCCTTTTTTATTTTCTTTTTTTTTTTTTTTTTTTTCTTTTTTCATTTTTATTTTATCTTATTTTGTTTTTTGTTTTTTTTTTTTTTTTTTTTTTTTTTTGTTTTTTTCTTGGAGGAGTTGGTGATGAAAGAAGTTTTTATAGGAGAAGGTGTGGTGGTGGATATCTTCATCTCTAGATCAATGTTGACAAAAGTTGTATAGGAGGGATTATGGTGAGTGTGATTTTTCTTGGAAGGGTTAGATGAGGGATGCATTTGTGAATTCATAGTCGAATGTGTCAGGATGATGAAGTGATGACTATAAGGTGGAGAGGATAACTTATTTAATTAGGGAGGAAAAGATCAAAGTGGAAAAGCATGAGAGTTGAGTTTTTAGATTCCAAAAGTGGTTTAGGAAAATGCAGAAGGTTTAGCTGGGTCTAAGATAAAATAGTCAACTGCACAGAAAATCAGGAGCCACAATGAAAATTCCGTGACTTCTGATGGCGGTCTCGTAAATACCTGGCGGTCCCATATATATTAGGGGGCTGCCTAGTAGTTATGGGGGCCGTTCTCTAGAGACAAGAAATTTTCTAGTTTTCCTGGTTTTCTGTAAATCCTGTACAAGGACAGTTTCCTATTTTTCCTTTTTGTAGTCAATTCTAATTCACCATGAATCATCTAATCCTTAACAATCAAGGTTATAATACTAAATATCCGAAGCACAATCAAGAAATCATATGTAGGCAAATTGATAATTTGATAAGCATGCATAATATAACAATAGCCACAGTGTTTTAAGGTGCATGCAAGAATGGATCCAAGGCAAGTAATGTTGCCCGTACTTAGTACTAAGTTACTAATAAGTAGCATAAGCTTGAGTACCTAAGCTTAATATATTGGTAAATAATATAGATAATAATGTCATAGTATTCCTCATAGCTCACTTTTTCATGTTTCTCCACAACCTTCTGAGACTTTTTCCGATTGACCTTACTCCACCACGTTGCTCATCTCGTAATTGTACTTGACGGTTGATGATTTCGGTTTGACGGGTGTAAAATGGTTCCAAGTGAGGGTCAATGTTAGGTGGGTTTTGAAAAACTTGAGGAACTTGATTGGTTAACGAATTGACATATCGAATGGGGGAAGGAGTGCTTGCACGTGAGGTCCCTTCGTCATTTCCATCATCATCATCATCATCATCATCATCGTTGAGATGAGATGAGGATGGTTGATCGAAGGTGGAGGAGGAAGTGGATGGATGACCTCTTCTCGTGCCACGATCCCTTCTGGGCTTTCACTCTAGTTGAGCGGCAAGAGGGTTCATGACACGATCGTACAAGACATAAGACTCATTTTGCAATTCGGGATTTTCACCAATGATGAAATCAAATAAGCGGGTTAATAACATACCATAGGGTAGAATTAACCTATCTTGCTTAGTAACCCACTCCATTCGTTTTGCCATGAAATAGGCAAGATTGAATCTTTTGGAGTTTGCAACACAATAAAGCATATAACAAAGACATGCGGGAACGTGGTCCCGATTACCCCCCAAACAGAAAACATTTTCCTGAATTATTTCTTCTAAAGGTTTCAAAGTTGACATAATTTCACGAGTGAGAATTTGATAATCTTGAACCTCAACTTCTTCTTGATGACGAATGCGAGTGACTTGACCTTCTCTATCTTCTCGAACATACGAGATGATATCATCGAGAGAAGGGAGGTTGGTTTGATATGGGCCTTCCGAAGGGGCACCATATACCAACTCATTAAGTGACCATATGTCACTAAAGACACACGTACCTTCACAAGGTATTCTAAGAATTTGAGCAAAGTCTTCAAGAGAAAGAGAGAAGTATTGGTTTTGAATGACAAATTCAACAAACATTTGACCTTTGTCGGAATAACTCAAATATTATTGACTGTAAAACTCAAGAATAAAACGAGGACAAACTTGTTCATTGATTTCAAGAAGACACTCAAACTTGAAAAAATGAAACAACGACTGAACATAGTTTAGATTCGTAAAGTTATCAAAAACCACCCAACCCACGTGAATGTAAGGTTCTTCAAGGTTTCTTAGTTTTTCTTTTATTGGAGAACGAAATTCATGTGAAATTTTAGGGATATAGTGTCTTGTATTTTTGTAATCTTCAGAAGATTTGCGACATGATTTCCTAAAAGAAAATGAAATCACATTTTATTACTTTTTACATGTAATATGTCATGAGCATTGTTTCTAGTGTGTATCTAGATGTAACAAATGTGGAGTAATGATTAACTCGACCTAAAAATAAAATCCTAAGAGTTAACCCAAACGCTCCTTAATTTGATTTTTCTCATCCAAACGAGTCAAAAAATACATATGAATTATGTATCTCGAAATTTGTTCATGAGATCATTATGCATGTGTATGAAAACGTTTTTAAGTTGTATTGACAATGCATAACCACAATTTTATTGTGTTCCTAACGTGAGTGATTTGAAAATAAGATTGGGGTTTTGGTTCAAAATCAATTTTTCACCAAATTCACTAATGTATGCAAATCCTATGTCTATGGGAAGTATATTAGTTATACATTGTATCCCAGTACTCTTAATTGTAAAAAATTGAAATAAAAATCGAACATCCCCAATTTCAATTTTTGGTGTTCATCATGAATCCTAGACTCAAATTTAAAGAAAATAGATGAAATGACTTACAATTGATGATCTTTAAGATGTTGTGAATGATTGTTGGTGTTGATTTTATCTTCAATTTGTGTTTTAGTGGGTGATTTAGAGTTTTTGATTAGTTTTGGGTCGAGTTCGTCAATGGAAGCACGAAGAGGAGTATTTGTTTTTGTGTTTTGAAATTTTTTTGTTTAAGTGTTCCATATTATGATCTGTTGATGGCGATCTTATATCTCCTGGCGGTCCCAAATATATTGGGGGCCGCCCTCAGTAAAGGGTATTGGACTTGGTTTTTGATGAAAATTATTCAAGGAGGCGTGACATTTTAATTTGCATATCACGAATTAAAAAAGCTTATAGTACTTCGGATGAAGTATTCAAGTTGTCACGACACGGAATGGAACTCAGACTAGAATTGAGACAGAAGAAAGAGAAGCGGACTAATATGATTTATGGAATGTGTTCCATCATTGCTAAACCAAGATGTAGCCAGTTAAACGATTCACGTTTAAGAGGTTTAGTGAAAATGTCGGCAATATTGTCGATGGACGACACTTTTTCAATTGAGATATGTCCTTTCTAGACATTATCACGAAGAAAGTGGTGACGTATTTCGATGTGTTTGGTACGAGAGTGTTGCACCGGGTTTTTGCTAAGGTTAATCGCGCCTTTGTAAGATACGCTTAACCGCTTCAAGGTGAGAGGTTTTGGGAGCCTCTTAGAAGCGGGCACAAAGGCAGACACTAAACATGATATCGAGCCTACTTGCCGTTAGGTATAATAAACTACTTATCATGCCTCGATACTTGGTACTATCTACCGACTCACACTCTTCATCTTTTGTGAGTTTAGTATCGGAGGACATGGGGGTTTTCATTGGTTTAGAATCTTCTAGACCAAATTTCTTAAGCATTTCTTTAATATACTTAGATTGATTAAAAAAGATACCATCTTCCATTTGTTTTATTTGTAATCCAAGGAAGAAGTTAAGTTCACCCATCATGCTCATCTCGAACTCGTCATGCATGATTTTGGAAAATTCATCACACATGTCTTGACAAGTCGAACCGAATATAATGTCATCGACATATATTTGAACAATGATGAGATCTGAACTTTTCTTCTTAGTAAAAAGAGTATTATCTACCATTCTTATTTTATATTCATTTTAATAAGGAAATCTTTTAATCTATCATACCAAGCTTTAGGTGCTTGTTTAAGACCATATAAAGCTTTCTTTAATTTATAAACATGATCCATTTTTTCAAAATAAATGAATCCCAGAGGTTGTGCCACTTATACCTCCTCATTAATAAAACCGTTCAGGAATGCAATTTTTACATCCATTTGGAATAGTTTAAAATCTAAGGCACAAGCATAGGCTAATATACCCTAATAGACTCAAGTCTAGCAACTGGAGCATAAGTTTCATCATAATCGATGCCCTCTTGTTGATTATAGCCTTTATCAACTAACCTAGCCTTATTTCAAGAAACAACACCGTTCTCGTCTAACTTATTTCTAAATATCCACTTAGTTCCTATGATTGTCATATTCCTAGGTTGTGGAACTAACTCCCAGGCGTCGTTAGCAATGAATTGATTTAATTCTTCTTTCATGGCGACTATCCAACTTTCATCTCCTAATGCTTCATTCACATTCTCAGGTCCTATAGTTGATATAAAACAAAAGAAGTTACTTTGTGTTAGCCTCAAAATATTGAGTCGAACAATGGAAGTTCGTTCATAATTATATTAGGTCTCGGTCACCAAATTAATATACGTTGTAATAGGCTAGACGGGTAAACGGGCTCTTATTTGTAATCTAATCGGTCACGTGTATCGGGCGAAAGCCCAAGTAAACCCGAGCCCGGACCGTAGAATTACTAAAGGCATGCAAGCCTTTTAGTCTTAACTATAAATACCCCTCTCCAAGGATGGAGAGGGTGTTGGTTCATTTGTAACTTTTCATTTGCAAGTAATCCTTCCACTTTTTCTCTCTTTCTCTCTTAAGCAAATCACAACCACCACAAACACCACTAATCTTCTTCTTATTGCTTCATTCACATTCTTAGGTTTTATAGTTGATATAAAACAAAAGAAGTTACTTTAGTTTTAGGCTTGTGACCTAAGGGTTCTTTGGTTAAGGTTTCCTATGACATTTTTTAATGGGAGATTCCTAGATTTCTTAATGTTGACTATTTCATCAATCTTTAAAGTTTCATCTACAATGTCATTTTCTAGGTTTTTCTTTTCGGTGACTTTAATTGATTCTTCATCATCTAAGTCATCATCCACCAAGGGTGATGTCTTAAAGGGTTGAAGAGTTTCATCGAATGTCACGTTAAGTGATTCTTCGACTTTCCTAGTGTGTTTGTTTAGGATGATGTAGGCTTTACTATTTTGAGAATAACCTAAAAAGACATCTTCGTATGACTTTGGGTCAAACTTGGTAAGGTAGTCTTTTGTGTTCAAAATGAAGCACTTGCTTCCAAACACTCTAAAATAATCTAACGTAGGTTTTCTACCTCTTAAGAGTTCATAAGGTGTTTTTCCTAGAATGGCTCTAATGAGAATTCGGTTGAGAATGTATGTTGAAGTATCTACGGCGTTACACCAAAACTTTTGTGGTAATGATTGCTCATTCAACATAGTCCTACTCATTTCTTGAAGTGTCTTATTTTTCCTTTCGACCACGCCATTTGATTAAAGAGTACGTGGAGCCGAGAAATTATGTATAATACCGTTGGTATTACAAAACTCTCCAAATTGCACCTCATTATCAAATTCTCTACCGTGGTCGGTTCTTATTGACACTATTGAACAACCTAATTGGTTTTAAATTTTCCTACTAAATATTTCGAATTAATCGAAAGCTTCAGTTTTATCCTTAAGAAATCTAGTCCAAGTATACCTAGAATAGTCATTTACTATAACTAGGGTGTAATGGTTTCCTCCGTAACTCCGTACGGCGGATGGACCGAAGAGATTCATATGGAGAAGTTCTAAGCATCTAGTCGTTGAGACTACATTCTTAGCTTTGTGACTAGCGTGAGCTTGTTTTCCAATTTTGCAAGCATCACAAAAATGTTGATCAAACTTAAGCTTAGGTAAGTTTCTGATTAAATCCTTAGATGCTAACGATTAAATGAGACGCATATTAGCGTTCCTATGCCACCGTGTGGAGTTTTCATCAATCGTTGCAAGACAAATTTTGTCTTTTGGCTTATTTCCTAATTTCATCACATATAAGC
>BQNB010126127.1:0-19650 GCA_026074375.1 Tanacetum coccineum
CTTCACTTGACTAATGTTTGGCACGACCTTATCTTTCACTTGATAGCTCTTAAGCTGTGGTCTGCTAACACTAGTAGTGTGATCTCATACAAACGAGGCAAAATCTGTGTCACCGTGTCTTCCCCATCGGGGCAAAATCTGTTTGCAGGATCAGAAGTATCATATGGGATCTCATACAAACGAGGCTTATCAGATTGAGCTTTCTTGAGGTACTTTGGATTAGCAAAGGTTGATCTACCATGATACGTTGCACATTTGGGTGCTAACATGTGAATGGTTTGAATTGACTGATTGCGTTTATAAAGAATTTCATTTAAAAACTTTATTTGTTTGTCCATTTCAATCATCGTGTCAATGTCTTTTCCTTCCTTAACCTTTAAATCCGAAATTACCTTAGTTTTCTCTTTGAGTTGACCTTCAAATTGTGACCTATTTAACAGACTCTTTTTGACTAGCTCATCGTGTTTCTGATTGACAACTGAAATTTCATAGGTTTTAGTTTTTAAACCCTCTTTTATGTCAATGTTTTTAATAGCTAATAGTCCTAGAGTGTCATTTAACTTTGTTTGAAGTATTTTATAATCACTCGTTAGGTCATTAAGGGCCGTGTACTTCTCAAGCTCAGTCTGTTTGGTCTGAAGTGCAATCAGAGAACTATCCCGACTGCTAGTAGCCTCCCCCAGAGCCCTACTAGACTCATCAAGGTTAGTTTTGCACTCCTTCAGTTCTTGAGTCAATGATGCGTTTGCTTTCTTTAATTGCTTTAAAATCGTTTTGTTTTCCTCCATGTCAAGAGTCAAATTAGCAATTAAATTAGCAAGCGCAGCACGCTCATCAACACATTCAGCCGCATTTTGATCAACCTGATTATCATTAGTACATATATTTGATGAATCAGGAATGACATTGCTATCATCCTTCTCCAAAACATATGTGTCGTTAATGGATTCAGGTTGCTCAGAATGTCGTCTCACATTGGCAAACACATCATTTTCATCATGGTTTTGTACCTGTTCCAATGGCGTATCAGTAGAACTTGATTCCGCAGGTGAGACCTCCTGAATCTTTGCCATGTAACTGTAATGTGCTTCCAATTCCTGTTCATCAATCTCTTCATCCGTGTCCTCTAGCCAATCAGCTTGCTCAGCTTGAAGTGGAACACCTTGTTCAGCTTGTTTGCACATCATCATCTTCTCCTTGTGATACGCGTAGTCTTTAACCCGCTTTGGCTTCCTGCATTCCCTGGCATAGTGTCCAAATCCCTTGCAGTTAAAGCATTGTATCCCATTTTGTTGCACTACCGGACTGCCTACTGTTTCCCTAGCCCCGGTAACTGTCATCTTCCTTTGATTCCGAAACTGTCCTGACTGATTGTCTTTGTTATACCTTGGTATGGTATCTTCAGTCTTGTTCCTGGAGTTTGTAGAAGTTCGAAGGTTGTTGTTGGTAGGTTTGTACAGCTTCTTGAAGTACTTAGCAAGGAGTGCCTTCGAACTCAATAAATTAGGTTAACAGACATGTTTACGAATCTCAAAGGGTTTACTATGGGAAGGACTTGGGCACAACTTATTCTCCGTTGGGCAATTTTGTGACTCGAACCTTGAAGTTGCTTTTCGTCAACACACCTGCTTCATTTGTAATTTGGAAGGTGTCGATCTATTGACTGGATCTCGAGGAAACAATCTGTATACTCTGTCTCTTAGAGATATGTGGAACAACATCGTGTAGAGTCAAAAACATTTGAAGTTAAAATGAATCAAGCTTTGAAAGAAAATGAACGACTCTTGGAACAAGTGATGAGCAAAGATATTGTGAACTTGATTGTAAATTCCTCTATGGATTTTGCCTCTGTGAATGTGCATGAATGTGAAAAGTGTCTCAAACTTGAGACTGAGCTTCAAAAGGATTTTGTTGAAAAAGAGATTTACGATAAACTGTTCAAAAGGTTTACCACTCTTGAAAAACATTGCATTTCGTTAGAAGTTGATACTCAACTTAATCAGGAAATTTTTCAAAGGGACAATTCTATTTCAAATCAAAGTGCTCCAAGTTTTGATCAATTGTTTGAATTAAATGAATTGAAAGCTCAGTCCCAAGAGAAAGACATGGTCATAAAGAAGTTGAAAGAGAGAATTAAATCTCTCAGTGGAAATATGGATAAGGATAAGATCAAACAGGACTTAGAAGAGATTGAAACCATAAATATTGAATTGGATCATAGGGTGACAAAGCTTATTGCTGAGAATGAGCATTTGAAACAGACCTATAAGCAACTTTATGACTCGATTAAACCAGCACGTGTTCGATCAAAAGAACAATGTGCTGACTTAACTAATCAAGTCAATCTAAAGTCTGTGGAAATTTCTGATTTAAATGCTTGTCTTCAGGAAAAAGTTTTGGTAATTACAACTCTCAAGGATGAATTGAGGAAACTCAAAGGAAAAGATTTAGCTAATAATGAAGTTACACATCATCCTAGTGATCCAGAGATTAATACGGAACCAATAACCCCTAAATTGTTGAACAAAAGGTCAGCTCACTCTGCCTATATTAAGCACACTCAGGAAGAAGCTGCAGTTCTTAGGGATCTAGTCGATCATATTCAAGCAAATTATCCCCTAGACCCAACCCTAGAATCTGCCTGTAAGTATACTAAACTAATTCAGGAGTTGCTTACAAAAATTAGTAAAACCTGCCCTAGTCTCAACAATTTTGGAGAACAATTAGTGGCTGTGACCCCAATGAATAAAGTCAAAAGAGTTAGATTCACTAAGCCCGTCACATCCTCAAGAAACACAATCACAAAAAAGGCCTCTACATCAAACCTAGCTTCTAACAAACCTATGTTGTCTTCTACAGGAGTAAAACCATCTACTAGTGCTAGCGGATCACAGCCTTCAGGCAATACAAAGAAATATAAGATTCTGCAAACACAAAGTAGTAATCAGATGAATAAATTAGAAGCCCACCCTAGGAAAGTTAAATCTAGTTTGAAAAATAAAGATCATGTTGTTGCACCTAAAGGAACTACTCATGTGCAGCATTCCAAGCTTAATGCTAATTCTGAACTTAAATGTGTTAAGTGTAATGGTTGCATGCTTTCTGATAATCATGATTTGTGTGTTCTTGATTATATCAATAATGTGAATGCTCATTCAAAATCTAAATCTGTTAAGAAACAAAGAAAGATAAAAGTTTGGAAACCAACAGGAAAGATATTTACAACTATTGGATATATTTGGAGACCTACTGGTCAGACCTTCACTGTCGTAGGAAATGTGTGCCCTTTAACTAGGATTACCACTACTACTGAAGCTCCCCTTAGGAAACCAGTTGTTCTAGATAATGAAACATCTAAACCTGTTGTAACATTGGTCTATTCACGGAAACCTAGGAACTCTAAAACTAATGTTCCTGTTAGCAAATCTAAGGTTCTTCAATCTGTATCTGCTAACAAAAAGGAACCTACTAAATCTTGGGGATCCATAATTTCCAATATTCTATCTTCCTCTCTTAATGAATGCAGGTCGTCCAAATTGTCCTTTGGTATTTGGACTCTGGCTGCTCCAAGCATATGACCAGAGATCGCTCTCAGCTCACCAATTTCGTCAACAAATTTTTGGGTACAGTCAAATTCAGAAATGATCATGTGGCAAAGATTTTGGGATATGGTGATTATCAGATTGGGAATGTTACGATATCAAGGGTTTACTATGTGGAAGGACTTGGACACAACTTATTCTCCGTTGGGCAGTTTTGTGATTCGAACCTTGAGGTTGCTTTTCGTCAACACACCTGCTTCATTCGTAATTTAGAAGGTGTTGATTTATTGACTGGATCTCGAGGCAACAATCTGTATACTCTGTCTCTTGGAGACATGATGGCGTCCTCTCCCATATGTCTCTTGTCAAAGGCCTCAAAGACTAAGTCCTGGCTATGGCACCGACGTTTGTCTCATCTAAACTTTGGTGCAATAAACCATTTAGCTAGACATGGTCTTGTTTGAGGTCTCCCTAAGCTTAAATTTGAAAAGGACCATCTGTGTTCTGCATGCGCAATGGGTAAGAGCAAGAAGAAACCCCACAAACCTAAATCTGAAGACACCAATCAAGAAAAACTCTATCTGTTACACATGGATCTTTGTGGACCAATGCGTGTCGCAAGTGTTAATGGAAAGAAGTACATCCTCGTCATTGTCGATGATTACTCACGATTCACATGGGTTAAGTTCTTAAGGTCAAAAGATGAAGCTCTAGATTTCATAATCAAGTTTCTTAAGATGATCCAACTGCGGCTGAAAGTACTTGTTCGACGCATCAGAACAAATAAAGGAACTGAATTTGTTAATCAAACGTTGCATGAATATTATGAGAAGGTCGGTATCTCTCACAAAACATCTGTAGCTCGCTCTCCATAGCAAAATGGTGTCGTTGAAAGACGGAATCATACGCTAATTGAAGTTGCTCGCACAATGTTGATTTATGCAAAAGCTCCGTTATTTCTATGGGCTGAAGCAGTGGCTACCGCATGTTACACCCAAAATCGTTTCATCATACGCCTTTGTCAGGGCAAAACACCATATGAGCTTTTACATGACAAACTTCCTGACTTATCTTTCTTCCATGTATTTGGTCCACTCTACTATCCAACGAATGATAGTGAGAATCTGGGCAAGTTACAACCAAAGGCTGATATTAGTATTTTCATTGGTTATGCACCCCCACGAAGAAAGCATTTTGAATTTACAATCGACGTACCAGACAAATCATTGAGATAATTCATGTAGATTTTGATGAGCTGACTGTAATGGCTTCTGAACACAGCAGTTTAGGACCTGCACATTATGAAATGACTCCTGCAACAATCAGTTCAGGACTCGTGCCAAACCCTCCTCCTTCAACACTGTTTGTACCACCTTCAAGAACTGACTGGGATATGTTGTTTCAACAGTTGTTCGATGAATTACTCAATCCCCCACCTAGTGTTGATCAACCAGCCCCTGAAGTCGTTGCTCCAATTGATGAAGTAGCAGCTCCAGAACCCGCTGTATCAACCGGTTCACCTTCCTTAACTAGAGTTGACCAAGATGCACTATCACCAAGTAACTCTTAAACAACACCCGACTCCCAACCTCCCATCATTCCTAATGATATTGAAGAAGACAATCATGATATTGAAGTTGCATATATGGGTAATGATCCGTACTTTGGTATTCCAATTCCCGAAGTTCCTTCTGATCAATCTTCATCGTCGGGTTCTATTCATACAAATGTGCCTCCCGATCACCAAATTTCTGAACACAATAACAAATGGACTAAGGATCATCCACTTGAAAATATAATCGGTGAACTCGCTAAACCAGTTTCCACAAGGCTGCAATTACATGAGCAAGTTCTTTTTTGTTACTACGATGCTTTCCTCACTGCTGTTGAACCCAAGACGTATAAAGATGCTTTGACTCAAGCTTGCTGGATCGAAGCAATGCAAGAAGAACTCAATGAGTTCGAACGTCTTGAAGTATGGGAGCTCGTACCCCGACCAGATAAAGTTATGGTTATTACTTTGAAGTGGATATACAAAGTGAAACTAGATGAACTGGGAGGTATACTAAAGAACAAAGCTCGATTAGTGGCTCGTGGTTACCGTCAAGAGGAGGGAATCGATTTTGAAGAGTCTTTTGCTCCGGTTGCAAGATTAGAGGCTATAAGGATTTTTCTCGCGTTTGCTGCTCATATGAACATGGTTGTCTACCAAATGGATGTAAAGACTGCGTTTCTGAATGGTAATCTGTGGGAAGAAGTTTATGTTAGCCAGCTAGATGGGTTTGTGGATAAAAATAAACCAAATCACATGTACAAGCTTAAGAAAGATCTTTATGGGTTGAAACAAGCTCCACGCGCATGGTATGACATGTTGTCTTCGTTCTTGGTATCCTAAGACTTCTCCAAAGGTTCAGTGGATCCCACATTGTTCATACGCAGAGACGGCAAGGAACTACTTCTGGTACAAATATATGTCGATGATATCATCTTTGCTGCATCTACACCTGAACTTTGTGACCTATTTTCTAAAATCATGTGTTCAAAATTTAAGATGTCAATGATGGGCAAAATCTCATTTTTCTTAGGACTACAAATTTCTTAAAGTCCCAGGGGGGGGGGGGGAAAGGGCAAATCTTATTAACCAGTTTAAATTATGCCCTGAATCCTTAAAGAAATACGGTTGTGACTCTTGTCGACTCAGTGGTTAATCCATGTAGAGAAATCCAAAATGGATGAGGTTAAAGAAGGGAAAGCCGTGATCCGTTACACTATGTGGTTGATAGGCACCCTCCTTTATCTCACAGCCAGTAGACCTGGCCTACCATTTGCCTAAATGCATGTGTGCCCGGTATTAGGCTCGGCCTACCGAAAAGTATTAAATGCAGTAAAAGGATCCTTTCGGTATCTAAAAGGAACCGTTAATCGAGGACTATGGTATCCGAAGGATTCTTTGATTGCTCTAACAGCATTTGCAAATGCGGATCATGCTGGTTGTCAAGATACATGTCGTACGCAACATTCTGGTAGTAGTATGCAAATTTGGGAGATAGAATTATCAGTTGGTCATCAAAAAAGGAGAAAAGCACTACGATATCAGTACGGAAGCCTCTGCCCCTCTGTCCTCTCCCTCCCTCTCTGAATATATTGCTTTGTCCGGCTGTTGTGCTCAAATCCTTTGGATGAGATTACAACTTACCAACTATGGCTTTAATTTCGATAAAAATTCAATGTAATGTGATAGCAAAAAAGTGTTATTGCTTATGCTGCAAACAACGTTCAACATCCCAGATCAAAAGCATATAAACATAGATTTCACTTTATCAAGGAGCATGTTGAGAATGGGGTGATTGAACTTTACTTTGTCAATACGGAGTATCAACTGGCGGACATCTTAACTAAAGCTCGGCCGAGAAAGAATTGAATTTCTGATCAACAAGCTGGGAATGGGAGTTTTAGTCGGGAGACTATGAAACTTTAGCAAATGAAGTTGATGATTGTGGTGGTAACTATTCACATATCCTGTTTCATATGTATTTATACATAAAACCATAATAACCAAAAAGATTATTCATTTTTAGAAAACTTTTATAAAAACCAAAATACAAAATATAAAATCTATAAAACCTAAAGAAAAATAATTACAAAAATGAAAAATATAATAAGAGGTAATAAAGAATGTATTTCTGAAAATCGCTAACATTACGGTCTTTGAAATGTCATTCAATAATGATACGGGGCTATAAATGAAGTTCGAGCAGAAGTTCCAAATGTTTTCAAAACATGCCAAATGGCTTGCTATTATTTCAGATTAGCACCCGGTCTCATCTTAAAGCAATTATTTCATGAGAAAACTGGCTCTCAACGGGAATTTTATTCTTGGGCTTGGTTACTTTATGACCATGCAAAAGGCTTGTGGTTACTTTGCATCACACCCGTGCTTCTATATTAACATAAGTGTAACGTATTAGTGCGCTTATTGTTAAAATAAGAGAAATTCTTATTTTTATTGGTAAAAAGTTGTCTTCATAATGAATCGTGTTTTCAGTAATCACAAAAAGATTTCAAAAACAAATTAAACACTTCAACAATGACAACAGCTCTTTAAATAGAAAATGGGTCATTATTTGAGGGGGAGAAAGTGTCATCCAATAATCTTTTAAAACAGTCTTTCAAAATAAGTCATGGAATAAACAGATAACGTTTTGAATAATGACGGGATAATTTTTCACGGGGAGTTAATTTATACTTAACTCAAAGGAGCTTTAGATGTCATTTGTTTAAATATTTATTGGAATATTTGCAATTTTGAGACTTAGTGAATTAGGCCTTAAACTACATTTGATCATTTATTGCCAACACCTCATAGTCGTGTAAAGACTAGGAATGCTTGGAACATACTTTCATAGTTTTAAAACGACTGAAGTTGATTTCTCACGGGATAGATCTACAGCCTGATATATTCTTAAAACACGATCTCGAGTATGTGTGTGTACAAAGTTTTGCTGATTCTTAGGTGTCGAAACCAGCAAGGGGGAAGGAGTAGCTGTATACTCGATAGTGTCCTTAGCCTTCTTTTGAGGTTAGCTTCTTTTGTCTTTTGAGGTTAGCTTCTTTTAATTTTAGGCCTTTTTGAATCTTTCGGGTGCACTAATTCAATCTCAAGGTGGAAGAGACATCTCGTCATTAGTCAGTATGCATCATTTGAGTCCCCAAGGGGAGTGTTGGGATATAATTATTAAAACGTAAATAAGCGTTTTGTCCTGTTCAATTAAGTTTTACCCAACCGATCATTCTTAGCTTATTCTTAAAATGAGTGAAATATCTGATAAAAGAGTACATTAGGTTTGATGATTCTCTCTAAGTTGTCAATATTCTGCCAGAAAGAATTGACAACATTTAGGACTTAGTTGACTTAGGTATTTTCATTTTGACTAAGTGGGAATAATTGTGATATCCGGGACTTAGTTGACTTTGGTGTTACAATTTATTTCATCGCTATCCTGAAGAGAGAAATGTGCTCATCCGGGACTTAATTGACTTTGGTGTTGCGGTATCAAGTTCTTGAAAGGGTTAAATTGTGTTACTTATGGATATCTGAGGCAGCTTTATACTCAAGGACTGCTGATGCGGCTTGCAAGAAAAGTTTTGAACACTACAAAAGAAGGATTGCTGGTTTAGGGGGGAAGCTAAGACAACATCGACCCGACCTCACCAACATCAACAGCTCAAGTTACATATGTATCTAAATCTGTTTCATACTCGAAGTTTGATGCAAAGACTTTCATAACTATGGAAAAGAAAGTAGAAAGCATGTCGAGAGTGCTTGGACAGAGAAAGATCAGATTGAAAACTTCTTGAAAGAAAGAAGGTTAATGAGGAGCTTAGAAAAGGTTGTTGGTGGGAGATTATACGAAGGAGACCTACGGCTGCTATAAAGGACCATATGATTTCATCATATGATGTTCTCATCATTCAGGTCAAATCTTCGTATATAATAAACATGTGAATTTGTATATATGTAGTGTAGACTTTATGGTGATATTAAGGAGTGCTCGAGTACAAATTTTTCAAGAATTTCTTAGTAAATTCAAAAAATTTCAACTTATTGTACTCAGCACTATCTTATATACCCTCATACATTGAGGGGGAGCATTAAAATGTTCCTTATAGATAGCTATATAACATTTTTCCCCGAAAGGTTAATCAATTGATATCCAAAATATCAAGGGGTTAACATTTTGGATAAGGGGAGAAAATGTGATTAACCTGGATCTAACTTGTATTAAAAGATGTGATCAAATAAAATGGACTCAATGCACTCCACACTTAGCATGTACTACGATTAACGGATGACATTGTAAGGGGGAGCTTTTAGTGATGATAAAAAAACTCTCAAAGTGTAAATCTTTTGATATTTATATCAAACACTTTGATTGAACTTTTCAATGATTTTGGTTCTGATCGTGATGGAATACCCAAAAGACCGACCATGTACTTACATTAATGGAGTTATAAGGTGGTTAGGTATAGGTATAAAAAATCCCATGATCCAACCAGAACCGGAGGGATCTACCCAGGGATATCCACTAGTTAGTGTAGAAGTCCTTAGGTATGATACAAAAGGAGAAAAAGTGAGAATCGGGAATAATGCCGACTGAGATGGAGCTAACACTGGAACAAACCCAACAAGTGTTAGTATGAAGTCTCGGTAAGGCATTAAAGGGGTTGAAGAATGAAAAAGAAGTGTAAGGATAAAGGGTGAAAAGAAAGAAGCCCTCCATACACTTAGGCAAAAACCGGGTCAATACATAAACTGTCGAAACACTAAGATGTTGTCCGACATTGAAGACAGTCATGGACCCTGTGACGATATGCACAACCCTCCCTAGCACTCAAGGTCTCTCATTAGACTCTTGTTTCATTTTCACAGAGATACACGCATTTCTATCGACTTTTCACTCCGTGTTAGCTGATATGAAAGGTCGCAGTCTGCTCCAAAGCCTCGGTCACTAAAATCAAAAGTGGCACTATTGAGTCATAGTGCCAAAGAGATCATCCATAAATCTTATTAGGACACTTGTCAAATTAAGCTTGTTAAAATCAAAATGTGAATAACAACGATATATACTAAGGAGTACTACGTTTATCCTGTGATTTTGCCAGAACATCCGAGTGATTTCATTTACAATGAAGATGGAAATATTGCTTGAGTCAACATCAAACAAGCTCATGGTAGGTAACTTGTGTGATTCCTTTTGAATCAAACTTGTGACAACTGGAAAGAAACGATGGTGCGATTCTTTAGAATTAAAACTTGTTCCAGGTTATGAATTGACGATCATGGTAGGTGACTTGCGCGATTCTATACGAATCAAACTTGTAACAACTGGAAAGAAACGATGGTGCAATTCTATAAGAATCAAACTTGTTCCAGTATATGAATTAACGATTGATGATGAATTTTTGAAATTATTAACACTCTCGACGTGTCACAAAACCACTTTAGCAAGTGACACGTCGATTGATTTTCAAATCGATTTTTCTATTTTAATTGGTGAGACAGCAACTCACTGGTTCACTATTATCGTGATGTCTGCTTTGAGACATTCCGGTAATGAGAACATGCTGAGTTTGATGAATCTAATATAAATGTGTTAGAATGATTCTATACTTCAGCTGGAAATCATGTCAAGGAGATTCTTATTAAATTGAATCTACCTGATCACAGGTCGATCCTCACGGATTCAAAGGTTACTCCAACCAAACACGGGTGAATGACAAAGCCATATTCGTCCCCCCACTTTATTGCTAACTGTTTTGATGCAGGAAACTTAAAGATTGAGGTGTACCTGATTCCAGCTGACTCACAAGATTCATAGCCACATGCTCATACCCAATCGACAATCATAAAGACATCATGAAAGCTCAAGTACATGTTTCAAGACTTCAGCTACTCTGATACCGTATGTCTTTCTTGAAGTGACAAAGTGTTAAAGTTAAAGAATTTCAAGAAAGATACAACATTAAAGCTTTTCAAGTCAACAAATCAAGAAAGGTATGAGCATGTCGGTCCAGAAGTCACAAGTTCACAAGATGGCAAAGTTGCAAGATGGCGAAACGAGATTATACTTGGTTGATGATCTCAAAGTGCTCAAGATCACAATTTCACTTACAAGTCAAGATAAAGGAAGCCTAAAGTCAAAAGACACTACAACATATTCATAAGATAAAAGACATGAAGTGTACGAGCTGAAGACTAAAGATAAAGCATAGTATGCTAGGATTAAATTTTTGTAAATTGGAGTGACCTCCTTTAGGGGGAGATTGTTAGATACAAGAAAAGTATCGGTCACTACCAATGTAGAATAGTCAAAGCCCGTAGTTAAGTTAATTAAGCTAAAATGGCCCAAAGGCCCATGGAAAGCCCATTTAGGCCTATGGCCGGCCACTTTGTATCTATAAATACCCTCTTCATGCCTTGGAGAGGGTGTTGGTTGGTTTTGTATTTTCATTTCACTTATGAATTACATGTTTCTTACTTTCTCTCTCTAGAATACATCCTTCCTTCCACTCTCTCTCACTAAGTTCCTTCCCATCTCATATCAAAGATTACTTGTATTCTTCAAAAATGATAAGCCATATATTTTTACTGAAGCTGACTTCAAGTACCTGAACAAAAATGATATTGAAGACTTGTATTATCTATGCTAGAACAAGAAGGTCAATTATCATGAAACCAAGTTGATGAATTCATTAATAACGTTCATCAGAAGTCATGTGATCTGGGAGAGAGTTCATGATTTCCAGTTGGGTATAAAGAGTTACCAGATAAAGGTTAATTTAACCGCACCAACATTGACATTTCCTGGTATTGAAGCATATGAACCCTACTCAATAGTAGACAAGCCAAATACGAGTTTGATTTACTTAAATAGAAAAGATGAGAAATGGGTTATGTATTTGGTGGAGATTGTTAAGTTCTATGATGCTACGTTAGAAAGAGTCTTGAATGAAGTAAAGCTAAAAATCTTCAAAATCAGTTTTGGAAGAAACCACCTTAGTTAGGTGAATTAGATCTTGACATAATGAAAACGTTTGAAAGAGAAATATCCAAGCGACTAAGACACCGACAACAAATGAGAAGGTAGGAATCATTTGTGAATGGAAGACCAATTCTACCGCGATGAAGCGTCTACAATAATCAACCCTTAGGGGGAGATTTTTAGGTTCAAGAAAAGTGTGTATTATTAAACGAATTGGTCTTTGTATAGTCTTTGTATAGTTTTGTTTAGTTTATAGTTTTGTTAGTAATTATAATGTAATAAAGTTTATCTTGGTTAAAGTTAAGTAAAGTTGACCAAGGTTTGACTAAAGTTAGGAAAATAGAATAGGATAAGTAATAAGTATAAATACCCATTTAGGAGGGGTATTTATACAAGTCTTTACATTTTGTAACTTTACTTCTCCCTTCTATTTCTATTTTCCCTTTTAATGAAAACTTTGAAAATGATGAAAAATACTCTCTAGCTTATCTCCTCTAATTCTATAACTTTCGAATGATATTATAGTGCAAACATGACATATAACATGGCCAATTTATTTTTTATACAGCCCATACAAAACCCAACAAGAGATACGAAATCAAAAGTGAAACCTTTACAATTTAACAGCTTTCGTACACATGAACATGTTTATACTAGGTTAATTTGTTCCTTTGTAAGACCTTAATGACTAAGTTTAAGCATTAGATCAACTTATTAAGCACATTTGACCTTACGAAAGCACAAGTTCATATATATGAAACCTATTACGGTTACGAAACCCTTTATTTGAGCATCTAAACATGTTTGTTAATTTTGATTAAGCATGAAATTTACAACAATACACCTTAACATACATTTAGCCTAAGTAAATTGATCAAAAGCAACACATCTATTTTATGAAACCCTAAGCCTAATTACGAAACCCTTAAACAATCAATTAAGTACAATTGTAATGATATGGAATCAAATTAGGACTCATTATCTTACGTTTAAAGAATAAGAAGATTCGAAAATCGAGTTGGATCGAGTTATGAAAGATACGAAAGCTTTTGTTGTTATATAGAGAAATTACGAAAGCTCTAGGTTGCGTACGAAAGCGATATAACTTTCGTGTGAAACCTTTCATATTTATGCATCCGAAAATGATTTTGAAAAGTTGACATTTTTAGTCCATGAACTTTCGTGTTGATTTCTTTTGAGGTCCAATCTTATAACAACACTCCCCCTTAGAGTTAAATCCCGTTCACAGTGAATCCTTTTGAAAGATTTTTGCAGTTATAAATCCCATTGTTTGACGAAAAATTTATAACTCCCCCTTGAATAAATATCCATTTAAGAATTTCTTCCTATTTGGATAAAATTTATTCAAAATATAGTTATTCTTGCATTTATTTCCATCTTTTTAGTTTTTGATGATGAAGTGATCTAAAAAAAAATTATAACTCCCCCAGGAACAAATATCTAGTTAAAGAACTAATTCAAGAGATAGTTATTTTCCGCAGTTTTAAACACACTTAAGAATTTTCCTGATGATGAAGTGATAGAAAAGATTTTATAACCCCCCTTTGAATAAATATCTAATTAAAGAACTTATTCAGGAGACAGTTATTTTTGCAGTTTTTAGCACACTTAATTTATAGCACCCCGTGTTTTCGTCAATAAATTCACTATTTATTTTAAGTATTGTACGCGTTTGCTTTTAAATCGTAATCATTAAGTTAAATCGTGTAAGCTAAAAAATATCATTCAATGTAAATGAGCATCAAACAATTAAATGTTTACATAAAGCAAGTGTTAAGTAATTATTTTGAGTATAATTATTAACTTTGTTCATTTTATTTTTATTGGTTACGTAAAGTGATTACGTTTCGCGATAAAATACGTTTAGGCATTCCCGGAACCACCAAAACCTTTCTACGCTTCAACAAATACCCACAATTATACCCAATACCCAAAATTTGCAAAATATCATCACACATATGCTTATATGGCCGGATACACAAGGATGGATACAAAGATAATATCTAAATTCAATCACATTTCCTAGAATTCATGGGATGATCTCTCATTTAGGGAACCACTAGATATTTTCATACTAACTCTAATAGTGAATGACCAAAGTCTTCCTAGAAATCCTCTAGATGTTCCTTGACTAGTCAATATGGTATATAAGGCATCAACTAGCAAGATAAACATACACATCTCATTTTCATAGTGAAAACTTCACCATTTCCTCTCTTTCTTTTGCTCTATCCCACGACAACAATCAAAACCCTTACAAAATCCATACAAAATTTATCTTCAACATTTACAAGCACTCCTACAACATATCTAAGATATCCCAAGGTGATTAGAAGGTTTGGTTTGGGGTTTACAAGTGTTAAGCAAAGGAAAAGCAAGATTAGGGTTTCATTTGGTTTTAGGGTTTTCAAGTGTTGTAAGCTTGGGTTAAGTAGCTAAACAAGGGTTTAGATCATATTGTTCATCATCCTACTTCATATTAAGGTTACCTAAAACTCTTAATCTCTTTACTTTCATGATTTTATGCATATATAATGTTTGTGTAGTTAATCACCATCTAAGGAACATAATGAGATATAAAATGGTTTTTATTCTTGTTTATGGTTTTGGTAAACTTTGTCATATGATATATGGATGTTATGGATCATGTTATAAAGCAAGTATATACACTATATGAGTGTTGGTTAAGTTATATAAAGCATATATAAGTAAAAGTATAAAAAGTTACTTATAAATGTTCATGAACAAATGAGTATGTAAACTTGATATTCTTGTGATTCTTGGACAATATATGGACTAATCATGGACTAGAGACCCTAAGGATGTAATACATGTGATATTGAAGGTTGTAAAGGACTTGTAACAAAGTGGTTAAACTAAAAAGTTATAAAAACAACTTTTAAACACATTTTAACAAAATGGACAAAGTGGGCTGTTTGGAATTCGAACTTAACATATATATTTTATGATTTTATAAAATACTACATGTCACAAGGATCGTGGGCATGTAGAGAACTCAAAAAACCGATTTATAACGAAGGAGATACGCTAATTTTAAGTTATACGTTAATTAAACGCGTTTATAAAAGAAATTTTATAAAAACCAATTACTATTCACATCTAATGAAAATGTAAACATATTTTATCAATTAGTACATAATTTTATGATTTCAAAACAATACGAATCATAATTTTATGATTAATAACGAAGGTGTTATGAATTACGCGAGTTTACGACAATAAATACTTTTATAAAACTAATTTTATAAAAGTTACTGTTCATCTCAGACATGAACATTTTGAAAACATCATTAATTTGATAAAACTTTTAATTACGAAGACGTGCTTAAAAGAATCACTAAAAACGGAGTTTAAACGAGTAAAATACGACATTTACGACGATTAAATTTATAAAAACAATTTTATAAAAGTATATGAACAGTAAAAAGTACTATTCACCAGGGGACTCAAATATTGAAAATGTAATATTTTGATACTTCGTCTTAATACGAGAGCTTGGACTTAAGAAACGTAAGAAACAAGCTTAAAACGATAAAGTTACGTTGTTTTTACTAATGCAATATTTATAAACGTTATAAACATTTTAATTATAATACGATCAAAACAGAAAATTAGATGGTGATGTAGCTATATAGAATTATATATGATAGTAGTTATTTAAAGTTCTTAGTACTTATACGGCCTATAATTAATTAGGCTGCATTCGGCGTTTATCTAGACGCAAGTTTCTGGTGTTGATATACTTGTTAGTCATTATCGAGGTAGTAGTGCATAGCCCCGTTGTTTTACATTTATAATGATTTACAAGTTTTGGGGTGAGAAACATATGCATGTTTTACAAATTAGACACAAGTGTACATTTTACTTGATTACGTGTTTGCCTAAGTAGCGATAAGCCATCTGAGCCCATAATCATGAATTGTCAGTTACTATGTGAGCGCAAATGTTAATATTATAGATTATTGAGTTTGACATCCACGTTTGGTGTTAGTATTATGGACATACGAACGTTTATTCCATGTCGGACTTAGGGTGCGGGGTTTTATAACTTCGTCTTGGGTAAATGTTGGCAATTATATGCTATTTCATACATGTCGAGCTTTGTGTCATGGAGCACGCTAGGTAATTTGTTATTACTTTTTTATGATTTTTGATCTGTTGCCTTATCATGAGGAAATCTTATTATGGTCCTAATTATACATTTACAAACCTATGAATTGCAATCTACAATATGTTGCACGTTTTAAGCATGTTTTTCAGGAGGTCAATAAGGCACGAGGTGCAAGGGATACATTAGTGCTTATATATTTTGGATGTCACATGCTAAAGATTTGGTTGCATTACATTTTCGGATAAATTGTTATGAACTAGAATCATGTATTTTGTATTTTGAACAAGTAAAGCTTCGGGTTATGTATCAAACACTTTGCTAAATCAAATGTATCAGTTTTAAATGACTTTTTGGTCGTTCTTAATATTTTTTGGTTATTGATCTATGACTGTTTCCATACCCAGACCCAGAATACCGCCTGTGATCCATTTAGGGGGTGTTACGATTGGTATCAAGAGCCAAGGTTATAGTGAACCAGGTCAAATGTTTTTGCTGTGGGACTATAATTGTTTTCAAACTTGCATCATACAAAGGGATTGTCACAGGACCAATATCATACATACATAGTTGGTGCATTAGTTGATTAGATAGTTGCATATTCATGATTGATATACATGTTATGATATAAATGTATATTACTATAAGAGTCTTATATTAAATACTAATATAAGCTATTTTGAATTTTCAGATACTGTCATGTCAGACTCTGAGGATTCCACAGTTACATACACGGAGGTATCTAGTCCGTTTGAAGGCTTATCAGACATTGGATCCCCAGGAGTTGTTGGACCCGAGTACGAGGGACTGCCCTGGATGCTAGATGACCCATATGTGCAGGTCATTTTACAGGCCTCACCATCACCAAACTACGTGCCTGGCCCTGAGGAGCCAGAGCAGGAACCACCTCTCCCCCCCCCCCCCCCAAACCCTTTTTTATGCAGGGACCGGATATTAAAAAGAAAGCCCAACCTGTGGGTGTGTGGTGGTGTGTGTGGGATGGGAAAAAGACCAAGTCAAGTCAAAGTCTAAAATCAACCAAATGAAGAAAATACAACTTAAGGGACCAAAGCTGCCAAACCTCAAGTTGTATTTCAAGGGTTAAAAGACAAGGGTCGAAATTGCAAACCGGGCGAAGTTTTGCAAAGAAGTTATAAAACTTGAGGGGCTCAAAGCTGCCAACTACCCAAAAATAACCATTTCCTCCCAACAAAACCCTAGGTTACAGAATAGGGATGTCTTCCCATACCTTCTCCCTGCAAACCACTCAACACCATGTATAAATCATTTCAACCACTCCACTATTTCCCCCCCAGCTATATAAGTGCCATGTTGGCAATCCCTCACCCATTTCCAAGTAATTTCGATGGCTGTGATTACCTCAAAAGAAATTGAAGGCTGGGATTTGTTTTAGAATCACCTCACACAACAAGCACACTTGGTTTTTGTCTCTCCAAAGAAACACAGAAGAAAGAAGAGAAGAAAAGGCCAAGAAACCAAGACCTTAGTTCGTTTTAGTATAAATAGGCCATCTTGTAAACCATAAAAAAAAGAGTTAGTTTTTTAATCTTAGAATATCTTAGCTTAATTTTCAATATAACTTAGCTTGTTTCAGTTTTTTTTATGCAATTTTAATTTTCCAAGTCTTGTAACTTTAACTTTCGTCTTAATGCAAATTTGGAGTTTTTAAGTTACTTCTTGATTCTCTGTATTTCCTCTGTTAAAAGCTCTACTTAATATGTTTTAAATCTTATAAAATCATATAAGTCATTTGTCTTAAACTCAAATACTAAGAAGCTAAGTAAAGTCACTAAAAAGTCCACACTCAAATATACCACAGCTTATGGATGATAAGCCAGTTCTGGATGGGCTTATGGACACTACTAGCTTGTTTTATGCAAGCTAGAGCTTGTAGATTCTTTGATTAACCCTGTTTTGAGCAAGGGTGTTGTAAGTTTCTCTTTTTCTTATTTTTCTTATTTACTACAGAACTGCTTATAGTGCTTATTTGTTACCTATATTTGCTTATTTATGCTTTATCATGATGTTTAGTTCTTATCTTGCTTAGCTGTTAGTTTAAAAGTGACTTATGCATACTTTCTGAGTTAATATTGGTAGTATGCTTAGTTAAAACTGTTAGATTGATTCAGCTTATTTAAGTGCTTATTCTTGATTGAAGTCTGCTTATAAATGCCTTATTTTGTTATTTGATAATCTGTTTTTAATAAATTAGGATCAAATCAGCTTAAAATAAAAAGAAAAATGATTTTTGAAAACTTTAAGGGGTATTTTCAACTAGCAGTACTAACCCATAGTTAGTACTGCTAGTTCACTTTTGGAACTTTTAAAGCTAGCAGTACTATCTCCAAGTTAGTACTGTTAGTTAAAACTGTTAGTACTGGTGGTTCAGTTTAGCTTATCAGCTTATTATTTCGGCTTATTTAAGATTTCCTTAGCTTTTTAGAGTAGATTAAACCATTTTCCTTTACTGTCTTTAAGAGTAAGCTTATTTAAGCTTATCTTCCTTTTCAAAGTATTTTCAATAGTGCATCAGTTTGTAGCTTTTTAGCTTATTTGCCATTCTAGTTTATTCTAGTTGCTTATTCTTATTCCTGAAGTGCTTATTAGGGTTAGGTAAATATCTGTTTTAGCTTATTTGCTTATTTCTTGCTTCATTTAACTAGCAGTACTAACTTTAAAGCTAGCAGTACTAACTTTAAAGCTAGCAGTACTAACGCCAAGTTAGTACTGATAGTTAATACTGTTAGTACTGTTGCTAGTACTGCTGAGTTTCCTTGCTTAATTTAGCTTAATTGCTTTTTGAATTTGCTTATTTAGAGTTAGCTTAGCTTATTTGTTTTGTCTTAAGTTAATTTGAGCTTATTTGTGTCTTAGTTTAAAAAGTTTTAAGTGTTTTTACCATTTCTAGCTTTTATTCTTGTTCCAGCTTATTTTCTTTGCTTATTTTTATGTGCATTTGCTTATTAGTGTTAGTGCCCAATCATTCCTTGTCTTATTCAAACATCGATTATCAATTCGTCTTTCGATTTTCCATTCAAGCCTCGTTGGGACATAACGACCCGGGAACACCCTATACTGCTTCCGGTTTCATTGGTCTCGCGGATTCTGATCCTTGTTGTGTATTTATATATATTTGTATTTATTGGTACGTAATAAGGGGTGAGAACGAGCGAGTCAAATTTTTGGCGCCGCTGCCGGGGAGGCTGTAAAACGATTATCGTAACGTTTGACAAATTGTGTTTGAATTTGTGAATATTTCTTTTATTTTCATAAAAATACAAAAAATACAAAAATATTTTTCATTTCTTTTAGTATAATTATCATATAAAAACAAAAGAAAAACCAAAAATATAAAAACATTGTCCATAAAAAAGAAATAAAATTCACAAATTGG
>BQNB010126129.1:7344-18568 GCA_026074375.1 Tanacetum coccineum
CGCTGGATTAGTGCTCAAACCGCTACGGTCAAACCGCTACTGTCAAACCGCTATGAAGAATTTATACCATACCGCTACCTCGAAGGAAAATGGCCAGAGGTTTGCTTCCCAAAAGACATTGAGAAAAATCTTCAAAAACCTGTAACAAACCGCTACCTATAAACCGCTACAAAGTTAAACTGCAAAACCGCTACTAGAAGATAATGGTAAACCGCTATGAAGAAGAAACACCAAATCGCTACCAAGAAATGAAATTGGCAGAGATTTGATTCCCAAATCGCTATGAGAAATTATCTTCAAAAACCTGTAAATCGCTACGGATCAAACCGCTACAATTACCAAACCTCTACTAGTAAATCACTACACTAGAAGACAAACCGCTACTGACAAACCTCTGCCTAATAAGACAACCCGCTGTCAGAAACGACAAACCGCTAGCACAGTGTACGACCCTGACAAACCGCTAGAACAATGTACTTTCCTGACAAACCGCCAGAACAGTAAACCAAACCGCTATGATTAACAACAAATAGAATACCAATCCGCTGCGATGAACTACAAACTTTTACACCTAAAAAACACCCTTTTGAATGTTTTAACTTGGATTCTTTTACACAAATGAGTACTATAAGGCTATAGTAACTACAAAAACATGAATTTTAACACAAGAAGTGTGAAAATCTATGATACTCAAGAACAAGAGCTAAAACCTCCTAAAACTCAACTTTTAATCTAAACCAAGCACAAAAACGTAAACACAAACGATCTAATCATCCCATGAGCTCTGATACCAATTGTAGGATATTGGAAATCATAACACAGTGGAATATAGATGGGTTAACCGAATCTATAGAGAGAAAGTAAGAGAGAAAACTTTCTAGTGAGAGAAAATGTGACTTGTATAATGAAATGACTAACCACCTCTTCCAACACATGGAAGAGGCATATATAGTTGATAAAAAACCAGCCATAAGGCCTTGGTAGTGGGCTTACACATGGGCTTTAATACCCGGCCCAATACCAAATATCGTACGATTAACTATTAGCTATGAGCTATAATAAATGGTCAAATACACGGGGTAACCGAATCTTTTTCTGATATCTAACAATCTCCCCCTAAGGGAGGTCACCCTAGGAAGTACTAACATAAGCTCAGCAATCTTCTGATTGATCTTGTGTTCAGCTCGTAGTCTTTGATTCTTCATGTGATATCTTGTACATTGATGTAGTGCACTTTGTCTTGTAGCTTGTGTGTGTACTTGATATGTGATCTTGAGCTTTCTTGAGATCATCAGCCAAATCCAATCTTTGATCATCATCTTGTGATCTTTTGTCATCTTGTGTTCTTGTGTCTAACTGACCGTCATGCTCATACCTTTCTTGATGGTAAAAGCTTAATTATTCGTCATTCTTGAAGTTCCTAAAACCTTAATACATGATCACTTCGAGAGGGTTTTGATATTAGAGTTGCGAAAGCTTTGAAACATATACTTGTGCTTTCATGAGGTCATTAGATGTATCGGTCGAGTATGAGCATGCGGTTATGAAATAGACTCCACTGGAACAAGGTATCTCCATCTCTATCTTTACTTGAACTTGTAATAAAAATAGTTTAGCATAGTTTGTGGACGAATATGGCTTTGTCATTCGCCCGTGTTTGGTTGGATTAACCTTCAGATCTGTGAGGACCGACCTGTGATCAGGTAGATTCAATCTTAAGAAGAATCTCCTTGACAGGTTTTCTAGTATAAGTTTCGGATCTTCTAATGTATGAACATCAGAATCAACTAACTTGTCTGTTCTCTTAATCGGAATGTCTTAAAGCAGACAGCACGATAAAAGTGAATCAATTAGTTACTATCTTACCGATTGAAGAGGAAAATTAAATTTGAAAAATCAATTACGTGTCACATGAGAAAGTGTTTTTGTGAGCACATCGAGAGTGTTAAAGCATTTATCAAAATTCATCAATCGTCAATTCATAATCGGACAAGTTCGGATATCCATTGTCACAAGTTATACCCTTAAGATCTCAGCAAGTCACCATACCATAAGAATCTTGCTGATGTTGCTTCAAGTAGTGATTTCCATCTTCACTGTGAACACTTACGTTGTCACTCGGAATGATTCTGGCAAAACCACGAAAGAAAATTGCGTAAGGACACTTATGATAATTCCTGTATTTCACAATTGTGTGAAGAACAAGTATCATGTAATAGTGTCACTAATGAAAAAAGAAAATTTTTTGGGAAAAAAATTGATGATCTCTGGCTCAACCTCAATTGTTGCGTTTTGTTTTTAGTGATCAGATGCTGGAGCGACCTGCCACATTTTCATATCAACTTAGACTCGGTAGTGAAGAAATTTATAGTAACGTGTTAAGTCTCTGTGAGAAATGAAACAAAATCTTTTGAGAGATTCTAAGTGCTTTTTCTTAGGGGGAAAGGGTGTGTGCATTGCATCACAGGGTCTATGATGGTCAGTCTCAATGTCAGCAATCATCATTGTGTTCTGACAGCAAGTATTGAACTCTGTTATCTACCTAAGTGTATGGAGGGCATCTTTCTTTATGTAACACCCCCAAAATCTGGTAAGTAGTGGAATGGAAACAATGGGGTGCCACGTCATAGTACAACAAACAAGATATAGGAAATGACCTCAAAGAGACATTTTAAATAAGTACAATCGATGCATTATAAAATATCAGAGTTTTCACATTAGGTCCCACATACTTAAAAGCGTCATAAAGCTTCAACATACATTTGTTACACAAAAGTTTCACGGTTTCAAAAGATGACATAGGTTTTTAAAAGTTAAAGAGTGCATCGAATTTAAATAAACACATAATCCATCTTCATGATATCTCCGCAGCTCCCCTTCAGAAATTAGCCCTTTAGGGACCCTGAAATTAAACAATGCTATAAGTCAACACAAAGGTTGAATTGAATTCATAGTTTAATCAGTAAATGAGTAGTGACCACAAGATTAAAGTAAATGAAGACTATGAAACAAATTAAGTAGTCCAGAAACATGTATTATTACAACTAAGCTCCATGACAACCGGAAACCTTAACTGTCAGTACCCCCAAATAATGTAGGGTGTCTGCCAAACAGCCTACAAGTTCCTCTAAATGAAAATGCCACATGGTCCAACTATGAATAACAAGTTCAGGTGGGGATTTGTCCATCCCATAGATCTATCCCCAACAACTTGCGCTTCACTAATATTGCAATTAACGGTTCATGATATTTGGTAGGTTGATCTTAGATGGTCAATAGCGGTATACTTAGCAAAAATATTCAAGGCAATAAACTCGATAGCATACAATTTAAAATCACTTTAGTGTCCATATAAAACAAGCATTGTAATTTCACCCGTATAGTTTGTAAGAACAAGTAGATAAAAATGGGGGCTTATGAACTCACCAACAGTGAAACAATCACGAGCAAGTCACACTAAAAATTCTTCTCACTTCAATCATTCGACATTTTAAAATCAAAGAAAAAAAAGGATGAAAATAGACGGAAAAGAAGATGAGAGAAATACAATTTAATTTTATGTATCGTGTTTTTGAATTTAGGAGAGAGAGTAAAAGAAAACATATGATTTTATGATTATACCTTTTATTGCATATAAAATTTATGTTTTATTTTAAGACATTTAAGTCATTGTGTTAATAAAAGGTTTTCAAATATACTTTCCTTCTAAATCATCTCACTTTTGAGAAGAAAGTTTTGAAGAAAAGTTTAACCAAATTTATTCTTCTCTTCTTCTTTTTTTGAAAAAAAACTCGGAAACACAAATTTGTTTTGTTTTCTTCCCAATTATTTTCTCTTCATTCAAAAATAAAATTCGAAAACGCAGTGAACAAGGTTTCGTTTTCTTAATCCTACGTAGAAGTTTAATAAAAGAAAATAGCTTGTGTGTCGTGAAAGAGTAGGGTTGGATCAAGTGGTTAACACCTTTGCCTTTGGAGACAGAGGTCAAGCGTTCGATCCTCACCCCCTACAAGGCCGGAGGTCCTTTTCTACCTTTGATAGAACCGGAAGCAGCCTCTCTACCTTTGGTAGGGGTAGGGCTGTCTACGTCTCAACCTCCCCCATACACTGTGAAAAACGGTATTGGGACCCATAACCCGTGGAAGACGGTATTGATAGTTACGTACTTACTTACTTTTAGCTTGTGTGTCGTGAGTTGTCACTATTATATTTCAAAATAATAACGCAAGGTACCTGAAAACACACGTTACGCTTATAGATAGGCCATAGGAGTAACAATTTTTGTATAATCTATTTACGTATTTGCTAGCTAATTATCAGTTTTATGTTTTTTAACTAGTGGTCAAACAATTATTTCATATCGCAACTAACTAGATTTTACACGATGATCACGGCGGTTATCCAACTTCTTTTAACACACAACTCACAAGTAAATATCATACAGTAATAACTTTTGATCCTTTCAAAGCAAAGATATATATATATATATATAGAGTATGGATCCAGTGAGAAGGAAATTAAAATAAGAAGTGGTGAGAAGTGACTAAAATCACATATTTGAGATGCAACGACTTGCATTAGATGCATTTCTATTCATTTAGATGCACCATTTTGAGTTTCGAACGTTAACTTGATGTGTAGATGGTGCAAATTGATTTTGATGATTTCGGCACATGCAGAGGAACAAAAAAATAAAATGCATCTAATATACGTATATGCATCTAATTAAAAGCTAGAAAACACATTATAATACGTTATAATGCATCTAGGATTATAGAGATGCATCTAATTTAAGTCGGTGCATCTCGGATATGCGGTTATAGCTACTTCTTATCCTTCTTATTTTAAATTCTTATGTTATAAACCTGCAAAACCTAATGAGTTTTAAGAATTCTCTCATCTTATCTTTACTTGCTTTATCCAGTCAAAACCCTAAATTCATATTGTTATGGGGTAGTATGTCTTTGTCTTTTGCTTTACAGGTTATATTTGATGAGAAGAAACTTGGAAGTTCTTAGGAAGTTTCATTGGATGATTCTCGGAGGACGATTTAACTAGTTATCGCATGTTTCTTCTTTATTATTGAGCAAACCAGGGGAGTACTAGTTTCTTTTCCTTGTTTTCTTTTCCTTTTATTCGTTTTAACGGGTACTTCTATAGAACATTGGGGACAATGTTCAACTTAAGTATAGGGGGAAAATAAGCCTTAGAAACTACTCTTTCATTTGCCATTTGCTTTGTCCTTAAAATGATGGGTAATATATCGAAACATAGCATAAGAGGTGATTTTTACCCAAATTTAATTTTTTTTATGACACATACCGACGAAAACCGAGTATTAATAGCGTCTCATAGATAGGAATTTATATGACTGGCACAATAACCCTCAGAATTCCACCCCCAAAAATGTGAAGTTCGCCCTTAGATCTTTAAGAATTCGGGTACCCATCATTGGTAACCCAAGATGATTTTATTTTTACCCGGTTCGAGTTAAGGTTGATCTGCAGGCGTGCATGTCTATTCCGTCGTTACAACCATGTATGCATTGCCTTGTCACCTTTTCTGGAATGTCTGGTGTTAGTAAAACTTATATGATTGTACCGGTAGCGTATTAAATTTTAGAACTTGTTATTATGATGCATCCCAAGACCGCATAGTAAGTATTAGGATTTGCTTAATAAGAGGCATTAGGATTAACCCATGTTTTAAACCGGTAATTGTTATGATGGTCACACTGATCATGTAACTATCCCACACCCTTAACATGCACTCATCATTAGTGCAGGATACCCATAAGTACAACACCCTTCGAGCCTATCCTTTTTCACGGTTCTCGTAATTTTTAGGTGGATTCCAGATCATTAATGAAGAGCATTGTCACCCTTAAACCAATCGTTACACCCAAATCGCCTTAGCCTACCTTGTATGTACTCGCTTTTAGTACATTATTGTGTTTAACGCAAGTTAATTATTGAGTACACGGTTTCTAAGTCCTTATCCTTGTAAATACAGTTTTGGGACGATTAGGATTCATGGTAGTATTTATTTCGCGGAAGAATGGGGAAGAAAAGTTAAGTCAATACCCCCATGTATTTGTCAAATGATCTCCATGTTATTTTGATCCACCTCAAATCGGGTCCCCCCAAAATTAGTTAATTGTAAATATCGAAGATGTAAAAGCTCAATTGTAAAGTACGTATTATAAACCGCCCCTGTTATTATAATGTTATTAAAAAAATGAGAAAAGAAAAAGAAAAGATTGATGTAGAGTTGTGTAAAGTTTGTAGATCTTCATCCCATTCTTGGCTCAGCCACTAAACCAAAGTGTTATTTTGTGATAAATAATTAGCTATATCCTTCCACTCAAATCACACCGAAGCCACCCAAATTTATCTCTATCCATTTTCCATTTCCATTAATGTTATCTTACACCTACACCCCACAACCTTTTAAAAGACCTCTTAGATAGTAATGAATAATACTTGCACCTAGCGGTGGAGGTTTGATCCTTTACCAAGCCTATGGTAATTTATATGCTATGACAGGTAATGAGTGTTGATTTTCCGTTTCCCACTTTATGTAATAAGTCCTTATACACCCGAGTGAAAAGAGAGAAATCCCAACACACTTATGTAAGTCTAGAGTATACCTAACCGTACCATTAATAACGAGGTTATAGAAAGGTTTGTGTTGAAAATACATTTAAAAGAGAAGAAAAATACTCCCTCATAAAGTTAATTTCTAGTAGAAAAGCCCCATTTTGCTTAAGGAATAACAACTCCAAGTGTAGAGGGTATTTGATGAGGTGTCATTTAATTCATTTTTCCCGGCTTTTTGCGGGAACCCCCTAAGTCGCGTGTTAATGCCCAAGAAAAAAAATGGGTATTTAAACTCGTTCTTTTTAGGTATTTTGCATTTGGAGGGCATTTGGAAGAATTACCCGTGACTTGGGCTCATTTAGAGAAGAAACGGACAAGACTACGAACCTACACCAACATCTCTTAAGATAATGTTCTTAGTGGCTGGAGACGGCGTTACAGATACAATGTGAACACCGCACAAAAAACAACGTAAGACCAAGACGGCGTCCACAAAGATTCCACGACGCCCAAGCACACGACCCAACCCAAATATCTATAATATTATCTTTCAATGATATGGCGTCACAGATACAACGCGACACTGTCGCGGCGATTTTCCTATATATACAAACCCCAATTTAAGGTTTTAAGTGTGTAACTTTAGAATAAAAAGAGGGTACGAACCCTAGTTCGTTTAGCAGCTGTTAGGGATGAATTTAGGGCCTAAAACCCCTATTGTACTTCCTACAACTCATGTTTTAATCAAGTAAGGTTTACTTAATCATTCAATATGTCTATGTGTTGTTTGATTCATCTATGTTCTTGCTTTATCTTTAACATGCTTGGCTAAATTCCCCTATTGTGTTTATTATGATTGTATGAAACCTATAATGTAGAATCTATGGTGTTTGCTTCTTGTGATGGGATGTTCATGTTATGTCCTTATAAAACCCAGCTTTTGTACTGTATCATTGTTGATATGTCTAGGAAAACATGATTGTGTAGAAAGGAATACCATCGGTTCAGCAGTTCTTCATACTATAACCTTCCCCCTTATATGGTTGATCCAACTTTAATATAATTCACATGCACTAGTATAGACCCTTAGGGACCTTGTAATAAGTGTTCATACTAACCTTAACTTGTGCGTTGCCATTAACGGAAGTACTAATTAGACGGCGAATTCATGTAATACGTTCATGACATATAGGAAATAATTACACAATCATCACTAGTGTATACAAAACAACAACACTAGGAGAAGCAATCTACTAGGGATTAAAACATGAATAAATAAACATAAGTCTTTTATTATATTGTTTAACACCAGTAGCTTATATTATCATTTTAGTTTAATAGCTAAAACCAACCACCTCTCCAATTATATGATTTACTTGCTTTCCATAAAACATAAAAAGTAAAAAAATCTTCCCTCCAACTCTTAGAATTAATGTTAGACGAGATCAAGCCTTTCCCAACCTATACCTCAGTGAACGATAACAACCCCCCTAGACTTGCCCAATTACAACTACAACGATTAGGTATCTTCCTAGGGAGTATAAAACTTCGTGTAGAAGGTCCTATGACGACCGCATCAAAGAGTAGTATCTTAATTCTATCAAAAAAACATTTACATGCCTACTGAAGGTCTTGTTTTTCTTATCATATTCGTTGTTAATTCTTGTGGCTTAGTTCCATTATTTAGTTCCATTATTACATATTTGGTTTTGGTTTTGGTCGTGATTTTGCTATATACCAACTTATTTAAGCTTATTTCAAAGTTTTTTTGTGGCTTATTCTCGCTGAAAAAGAGCTTGTTTTTCTCAGCTTAGTCAAAAAAAATTTGTGGTGTTTGGTATGTGCTTAATTACACACACCATTTTCCATTAAAAACGGACTTAAATGACTAAAAACGTACCAAAAATACATTATATTTGTATGTTTGCATTTGTATTGTGCAGGAAACGGATATTCAAGAAAAGGACAAAAAAGAAAACCAAAATCAAACAAAACCGAGCACGGAATGGAAAAGACAAAGTCAAATCGAAGCCACAAAGTTCAGTCAAAGTCAAAAAGTCAAGCAGGAAAGTCAACCCCGACAAAGTCAAAAGTCAAGCCAAACGAATAAAATACAACTTTGAGGGAACCACAATTGCCAAACCTCAACTTGTAATACAAGATAAAAAACAAGGTTTGAGATTGCAAATTGGATGCAATACAACTTGAGGGGACTAAAATTGCCAAACCTCAACCTTGATTACAATGGAATAAAAGACAAGGCTGAGATTGCAAATCTGGGTCAATTATAACTTTGAGGGGCCGAAACTGCAACGATTTACCCAAAACATCTTTCTCCTCGCGCTAAAACAAAACCAAGAACCAATCACGGGTCCTTCTTCCCGCTTTTATTTTTAACCCCTGCAACCTCTACAACCCCTGGGTAAGACATCCCTTCCCCCCCCCTTCTCCACTATCAACCACCATCCCCATGTATACTTGCCAAGTTAGGCAATTCCGCACCACTTTCCAAGCTTTTATCGATGAGGCTATGATGACTCAAAAGTAGCACAAAGAAATGAAGGCCCCTGTGATTTCGTTTTAGGAAACACCTCACGAAAAACAACAGCATACTTTGGTTTTTTTTGTTCTCTATAAAGAACACATAAAAACCCCCCCACAGCTGGAAGACCCAAGGAAGTAAGATACTAGTATAAAATAGGGCCATTGTAACCCAATAAAGAGGGAGTTCCTTAGTAAAAAAAAATTCAGTTTATTTTTATTGCAATTTTACACTTCCCAATTCTGTAACTTTTAATTTCGTCTTAAACTGCAAATTTGGAAGTTTTTAAGCAATTCCTGAATCATTGTTTTCTTTATGGTTAAAAGCATTACTTAAATGTTTGTAAGTTTCTTATAAAATCCATATAAGCCATTTGTTTAAAAATCTCAAATACTTTAAGAATTAAGTAAAGTCACAAAAAATCCACACTCAATTATACCACAGCTTGTATGGATGATAAGCCAATTTGCCAGTCTTGATGGGCTAAAGACACTACTAGCTGTTTTGACAAGCTAGAGCTTGTAGATTTATCGTTATAAAAGTTAGAAGAATCCCTGTTTAAGCAAGGGTGTTGTAAGTCTCTCTTTCTCGTCTTATTCTTATTTACTATAGATATGCTTAATTGTACTTATCTATTGTTTATGTTTATGCTCGTTATGATGTTTAGTGCTTATCCTGCTTAGATTTCAGTTTAAAAATGACTTTTGCAAATTTCCTAGTTAGAATTGGTAGTATGTTTAGTTAATACTGTTAGATTGATTCAGCTTATTTAAGTGCTTAGTATGAATTGAAATCTGCTTATAAGTGCCTTATTTTGTTATTTGATAATCTGTTTTTAACAATTTAGGATCAAATCAGTTTGAAATATAAAAAAGGAATGACTTTTGAAAACTTTGAGGACTGTTTGGAACAAGCAGTACTAACCCATTATTTGCTTATTTCTTGTTTCATTGTGTTTTGTTAAAGCTAGCAGTACTAACTCAAAGCTAGCAGTACTAACTCCAAGTTAGTACTGGTAGTTAAAACTGTTAGTACTGTTGGTTCATTATTGCTTATTAGCTTATTATTTCTGCTTATTTAAGATTTCCTTAGCTTTTTAGAGTAGATTAAGCCCATTTTCCTTTACTGTCTTTAGTAGAGCTTACTTTAGCTTATTTGCCTTTTCAAAGCAATTTTAATAGTTTATCAGTTTGTAGTTTTTTAGCTTATTTGCTATTTTAGTTTATTCTAGTTGCTTATTCTTATGCCTGAGTGCTTATTAGTTGTAGTTAAATATCTGTTTTAGCCTATTTGCTTATTTCTTGTTTCATTGTGTTTTGTTAAAGCTAGCAGTACTAACTCAAAGCTAGCAGTACTAACTCCAAGTTAGTACTGATAGTTAATACTGTTGTTAGTACTGCTGAATTTCTCCTGCTTAACTTAGTTTAATTGCTTGCTGAATTTTCTTATTTAGAGTTAGTCTAGCTTATTTGATTTATATTAAGCTTATTTGAGCTTATTTGTATCTTAGTATAAAAGGTTTTAGTGTTTTTACCATTCCTAGCCTTTATGCTTGCTCTAGCTTATTTTCCTTGCTTATCTTTTCGCGCATTTGCTTTTTAGGTTTAGTGCCCAAATCATATCCTTGTCATATTCAAACCTCGATTATCAATTCGTCATTCGATTTTCCATTCAAGCCTCGTTGGGACATAACGACCCGGAAATATTCTATACTACTTCCGGTTTCATTGATTTTGTGGATTTTGATCCTTGTTATATATTTATATTTATTTATATATAAAAAGGAGTAAGATCACGCGAGTCAAATTTTGGCGCCGTTGCCGGGGAGGCTGAAAACGATTATCGTTACGTTTGACAATTTGTGTTTGAATCTGTGAATATTTTCTTCTATAAAAATATAAAAAGTACAAAAATATTTTTCATTTTCTTTTATTAGTATAATTATCATATTAAAACAAAAGAAAAAACAAAAAATATAAAAACATTGTCCATAAAAAAAAAGGGAATAAAATTCACAAATTGGTAAAAATACCAAAATATAATATTCTCAATTGAGGTATTATCATAATAACTTCCGGTGAAC
>BQNB010126130.1:0-17781 GCA_026074375.1 Tanacetum coccineum
TTTTCAAGTGCATATATAATTCATATTTAATTGATCTTAATCTGAGTAAAAAAATGTAAAATCAAAGGTGAAAATTTCAGAATTTTGCGTTCAACTACGTAAATATATGCGAGCTTTTGATATTATAAAAAATAGTGTTGATTTTAAGTTAACTACTATATGATATGCATATCTTGATTTTAATTCGTGTTCTTTAGTTACCCATATAATTTGTTTCTCAATGACTTTGAGTTAGCTCTATGAGTTTGAGTTGTTATCTCAGTATATACTCAAGACCCTAATTAAATGCTTTTCTTGTCTCAAGGATTTGCTGAATCATCATGGATCATACTAACAACGCGTACTTGAAATCACAACCGATAAAACATAATAAGTATCAGATCTATGGTAAAGATCATGTTGCAAGTTATGCCATTCAGATTGAGAGTAGTAATCGAAATCCAAATTATAATAAGAAAGATACCAATCCTAAGGAACCTAGTTGTTGTGAAGCTTTGTTTGGGTGTTTGTTCATGTGCGTGTTTTTTTGCTTGATTGTTGGGCTACCGATTTATCTGACATGTCGCGGTCCGTATTCAGAATCAAAAGATCCCTTCATTTATAGGCATCATGTGAAGACCCAACAATATGGAATAGACTTCTATGTAAAATCGGGATTTAATAAGAAACATCCTGTTGGTAGTCCTGCACGAGTCAAATTGGAGAATAAAATCATCAAGCATTACAATGAAACTAAACAAAGTGATTGTCATTATCAACTTTGGCACAAATGGCTATTAGCTGAACCAAATTATCCAACTCCCGACTGCGACGACCTTGAAAGGAAGGGATTAAAGTACTAGCAATAGCTACAATAAATCCATGGTGTTTCTGAAACATCATATTTGAAATTTTGCTTTAGATTTTGTTTAGTATTCTAGACAATAATTGTTTCGTTTCTTACGTTTAGATCATCTTATAAGTTATTTAAATTTAGGTTTTTTGATATTATACAAGTTGTATTGCATTTACTTTCTATAGTTTGTGAAAGTGATTGTGTTATTTTTTACTGTGTTTTAGAGTCTTGATCAACATGCAATTCCAATGACCCCGGCCAGAATCAGCTTGTATCCTCGTCTAACATCAAATCTGACTAATTTCAAAATATTTAACAAGAAAACAATGAGTAGTCCAACAGCGTGGCTAGTAAGACCTTGCATGACTGGAAGTATAACCATTAACCTCACATGTTTCTATTCACCTATTAACTTTTTACAGCAATTGATGATAAGGGGTTTCAAGAACTCTAGCATCTGCCTATGTATTACTGTATCAGTTCCGTTTACATATTTGTAATTTGTTCATTACAGATTCTTACGCATTCAGTTCCTCTATGGCTTGTTTAGTTTTTTTAATTTTTTTTTTTACTTCTAAGATTTAACTTCTTGATTAATTTAGACTTTTAGAGTAGCGGATTGAATTACATTAACGGCCTTTGTAGAATCCAGATTTTCGCAAAAGAGTTTGGCATCATATATAAAATTTTAAATACCGTACGGTATGGTAAACCAAAACTCACATTCCACCTCAACGTCACATCAATTTTCTCTCTCATCTCACTTAACTCACTACAACTTAACTTTGAACCGTAATGACAAGCATAAACTTACGTTTCATTAAAATACACACTTTATATAAAAATATACCCCACGAAATATCCACACACACTCACAACCATATCAAATACATTAAATAAAAAAGAAAGGGGACCACAATTATACAAACTCACAACGGTGAATCAGTCACCGTTCACCATTTTCTATGCCTCATGTCACGCGAGACTTTGTGTGGTAGGAATGGGAAGTCACGGGTAAGTTTCAAACTCACTGAGTGAGTTTTATACCATATCGCTTAGCCTAAGGCATCCAAATGCTGTATAGTTGTGGTTTATTTGTTCATATGCTAGAGTGTGGATGTTGGCTTGTTTGTTTCGTTAATCATTTATGAATCGTTCCGCGATCCATGTGCATTTTTAAGGGTTTTTCTAACGGGTGACATGGTAGCACTGATTAAAGGTTTTTAACGGAACTCGGACTTTGTTTTTAAGTTAAAAAAATATATTTAGTACACATTAATCAAACTTATGAATCACCTTAATTACATGTGATCTTGAATTTAATAAACTCGTTATTACTTTTTTTCGAGTAATATTCTAGAAATTAATTGTTCTGGTTGCTTACGTTTGGATTAACTTTCTATCTAGGTTTTTTAATATTATAAGTCGTTCATTTATTTTCTGGAATTTGTGAAGGCTATAGTGTTTTGATTTTAATATTATAAGGTTTTGTTTGTTTTTTTATAGGTTTTACCTCTTTATCTGTATATCATGTTTGTAGAATGAAAGATACATCTAAAGTCTTCATTTGCAAAAAAAATACCGTTTGTTTTTTGTGCTATTGAAGTACTTCTTTTATTCTTTTTTTTTTCTTTATCTTTTTCACTAGCGTTTTTGTATTTGTTTATTTTTTACGTTTTCGTCCGTTTTTTGTACGTTTTTGCCTAATTTTTTACGTTTAGTACGTTTTTTCGTCCGTCTCGTACGTTTTGTTACGTTATTGTATGTCTTTGTACGTTTTCATTCGTTTTTATTTATTTTTGTATGTTTATACCTTTTTGTACGTTTTTGTAGCTTTCTTTTTTTTTTACCTTTTTGTAGTTTTTTTTACGTTTTGTACGTTTTCATACTCTTTTTACTTTTCATTTAACATTTTTTGTACGTTTTCATACTTCTTGTACGTTTGTGTAAGTCTTTATACGTGTGTATACGTTGTCATACCTTATTGTGCATTTTTGTACGAATGAAAAAGTGTAATAGCGTCCAAAAACGAAAGAAAATGGATGAAAACGTACTAAAAGAGACGAAAACGTAAAAAAACGTAAAACACGTAAGAAAACATACGAAAACAAATGAATCCGTAAAAAAACGTATAAAAACGAAAAGCGTACGAAAATGTATAAAAACATACAAAACGGAGAAAATCGTAGAAAAACTGATGAAAATGTATAAAATGTACAAAAACATACAAAACGTAAAAAAAAACGTATGAAAATGACTGAAAACGTACAAAAATGTATAAAAACGGAGTAAGACGGATGAAAACATATAAACCCAGAAAAAAGTCCGGATTGTTGTAGACAGAAGTGGAAATAAGAAGTTTGGCATGTCTGAATTATTGAAGTGGAAAGAAGTGTTTTCATCTTTTTATATCTGCAAAAAAACAAACACACTTCTATTTTAATCTGTTCCCGCCCGCAGACATAAGAGGTAATAAGTATTTTTTTTTTTTTTAGAAAAACAAACCAAACTTACCGATTATATATAAATGGTTCAAAAAATTTGTTTTTACAAGACATGTTTGAGTATTGGAGTACAAAGTCTCGTATGTGAGAATGTTATGTATGATGAATATTTAAAACTCGCTTAAATTTAGATGTTTTTTTAGGTACGACAAAAGTAACAGTGCTGAAACTGAAAATGAAGTTATAGATGAAGATTATGGAAAGAGATTATTATTATTATAAACCACATTAATATTTGATTTTATAAGATTATATGAGATTATTTTTTTTTTTAAATTTTTCTATCAAAGAAAACTTATATTTTAAGTATATTATTTTTGCAAAAGATAATTATAATCTCCTTATAATTTTGAATGTCAAACATACTCTTAATAGAAGCTTAAGTTTACTTTTTGTGCAAGTAAGCAATTTCTAGATCATTCAAGGCCATTAATATTACTATAATTACAATCGTTAACCCTAAGTTAATACTGTAGTTAGGAAAGTTGAAACCTAGAACCAAATTGTTAAGGATTTAAGTTCATTTGGATACCAAAGTTAATGTAGATACCATTGACTAATCTCCACCCTCCATTTATATCTTGACCCAATGAATAAAATTAAACCCAAAAACTATTTTCATCTTTTTTTTTCAAATATTAATATCTCCCGAATCGTTAATCATTAAGTGAAAAAAAATATATCATCACGACGAGCATTAAATTATCTTTCTATCGATATCCACTTTAATATACTTTCGACGAATTTTATTTTTTTGTTTTTTTCACGTTTTTTACTTTTTTTTCGGTTTTCGTCTTTTTTTCGTTGTTAAAACTTGCATGAAAAATCATATATGATATTAGTGTTAAATCATATATGATATTTAAAATCATATATGATCTTACTGATAAATCGGTTATATATGATATTAGTATTAAATCATATATGATATTTAAGTTTAATGCAATCACATGTAATTCGATATTAGTGTTATATCATATATGATTTTATACGAATATTCAAATTAGTGTTTAATCATATATGATATTTTCATGCAAGTTTCAACAACGAAAAAAAGGTGATAAAACGAAGAAAAAAAAGGCGAAAAAAACCAAAAAAAACTTGTCGAAAGTATATTAGAGTGGATATCTATGTAAAGATAATTAAATACTCGTCGTGATGGTATATTTTTTTTTCGCTTAATGATTAACGGTTTAAGAGATATTTAGGTTTTTTAAAATAGGTGATATAATAAAATCATTTTAATCTCAGCCATTGATTTCTTTTTAGATGGATAGTGGGGATGAGTCTCTTGGTATCCAACATTTTTTTGTTATCCAATATAACTCTCATCAATTGTTGAGGTATGGAAACTTTAATTTACCCAAAACATCAATGGTATCTACAACTCCTCTATATATATAACGATGCATGTAGATCCGTGCGTTGCACACGGGTTGTGTCAATTTTTTTCGCATGGAGTGCGTATAATGGTCTCTTGCATAGTGATTTTGTAAAATGTTGATGCCTTTGTTTGATGGGTTATTACCCATACAGTTATAGTGGGGTATTTGAGTTTGACGTGAACGTTCGATCACTGTATAAAACTATCGTTAAGTTAGCGGTAGCTAAGCTGGGCATGTCAATTTGACCATTGTAAATTAGTTAACTCTAATTGCTGATTTTTCAACATTTTTTTTAAACTACAGAATGTCTTTTTTGACGGTCTACCCTAAGTTCCATTTAGAGAATGTTCAGCGCAAATTAAAGTGTCCGCACTCCCTTTATCCGGAAAGAATTGCAATTTTGACTTGGCACATATTTGAGTAATATTAAAACATCTGAAATATCTTCTAATAATTCGAAATTGAGAAAAGTTATGGACCAAGTTCAGCGTCACCAACAAATGGTCGCGAGTTGTAAATAGATGACTTTGGATTGGAATCTTGCTATATTATACAATTCATTTTGCAGTTTTGGGGCCATCGCCATTTTCGTCAAATTCTGAGGTATTGTATATTCATGCCAATGACTCATGACTCATTATTTACTTAGTATTCTTAGTATAGGAGGTGATAATTTGTACCATTTGCTTAATAATGGGTCGATTGGGGCTGCATTTTTCAATTAGTTCAAATATGAACTATAGCTAAAAAGGTCAAATGGTTTGGAAATTGCTTAAAGTAGTCTTTGTATAATGCACAACTCTTAAATTCATTTCTATTCAAAGATTTAGGTTGAGATTAATAAGAAAATGGACACCAAATTGCTTGAGGGCGACTCACCCCTACCCGGTCCAGTTTACCCTACATTAACAAATTACTACTTGTTATAAATTTCATCAAAGCTATTTGACGAAACCATCTTGTCATCAAATATCAAACTTTCTGATGAAGCAAATTCTTTTGTAGGGACTTTCTGCTCCCCATGATGGCAGAGATTCAATTTCTTCCAATTCAGACAGCAGCGATTACGATCCAATAACAAAATCGCTATCCTCCCACCTTTTGTTATGGATAACATGAAGAAGGATAACATTCAGGTATGTGATGTTACGGATGTTTAAAAAAGCTAAATATTTAAAATGTTGGCAACCTTATGAATTTATCAAACTCTGCTTAACTCTAAACATATAGTAACTAATTGATTTCAAAATACGCCTAAATCTACATTAACTTTAATCTATCAGTGTTGAGTGGTGACAAAGATGATGTATGATGGTTCTGGTCCGATAAAGCCTTACCTTCATCCTTGGGCCTTAATGTCTTCACCAAGTACTCATTCACAAGCACACCCTTATCCGCTCCTTGACCTTCATCCATTGCCACAACTCCCAAACCTCCATCATGCACTTGTGGTAGCACGGTATCTGTTTCGGTACCACTTCCAGTTTCGGATATTGTTCATGTACATGAGAGATCATTGTGGTTCCAGCATCTTCACCTAATATCCCATTAACTGGTGTCATTGTGTTTGTCACCATTTTTACACAGCTTGTAAGCACTCACTCCTAAGCAAAATCAAAAAAACAAAGTGGCTAATAAAGGGATGTATGGAAGAGCTTATTTAGGTGCTTAATAACTTATTTCTATGAGCATTGTTATCGATTTGAAATTTGTAATAAAAAAGGTATAATGACACATGAAAAAGTATAGCAAGCTGCTATAAATAGTGAACACATTACCTTGGTGACCTTCTCTAACTGTGATATGGACTCACAACCATCGTGACATTCTCTTCATCAGTATATAAAGCCACCGTGTACCATCATGGCTTCTCGGAATCAGAATACCTACACATGACCTTTTAACATCAAATAATTTCATGTTGAGTCTGCAAAGTATCTTATCTCTAGATTCAAAAATAACCTATCTAAGGTTGGCAATTTCAAACACTTTTTAGGAATGGGACATTTCAGGGTTACAAACCTTTTTAAAAACATAAGGTTTCCATCCATGTAATAAATTATCTCAAGTGAAATATATCATTTAAAACTTGCTTCAATGATGTATTGCATTGTGTTAGACTTTGTTTTCGCATATGTTTATTTCATTAAACATTTATTCCAAGATCGTTTGTTCTATTCCCTAAATTCCCAAGTGAAGTTTCATTCCAATCTCAAGGATTAACATCTAGCTTAGATGGAATGATGCCTTAAATATGTTACACAACATATGAATTTTAAGGAAAAAACATAGTGCTCCCACTTGATGTCAGGTGTGTACTCAGGAGTTATCTTAATTTAATAAGAAACCATATTGTGATTAAACTTAAGATCTCAGCTCCTAGATGCATGATTCAATCCACACTTGGATTTAATTATCTTGTATACTTTATAAAGATTATTTTAAACTCATAACCCCTTTTGATTACACACCGTCCTCGCAAAAGGTAATCATAAAAAAAAGAGTTATAAACCTTATTTGTCATATTAAAAATATAGACTCATAACCCTTTTGATTACACGTCGTCCTCGCAAGGTAATCATTAAGGAAAGAGTTATTATCCTTAATTCGGCATATTGCAGATTCAAGAAAACCTGTATGACAATTAGTTATCTTTATATAATTAATGCATGTAGAAAAGAAAGATTTAATCATAGTCAATTGCTTGAGTAAGATTAAAACCCTCTTGTCATTAGTCAGGCATTAATATGTATACAATTTTGTCCTTATGAGCCTTTCTTCAAAAGAAAGTCATTCTTACCTTACATTTTACTGTTTGGCGAAAGATCAATCAAGCTCAAACATTGATTGTCTTTTAAGGACTACATCTTTTCATTCATAGTTCTAAGATATTTATTATATTCAATATGTAATATTCATCCTCTAACTTATATTCCTCGGCATTGATATTATAATATCATTCCATTGATGAGGCATCCATGCGGATTTATGAATGAGAGTTACATTATACTTTGGTTCGACATTTTCATGTTTAACCTTAGTATGACATTCACAAGTGGATTTAGAAGGTAACGTATTTTGTTTTTGAATCACTTCAAGATTTGCAGATGCTCCCACTTACTTTTGTAAGTAGATAAAATTCTCTAAATACTAAGTATTTAAGAAACAATGAATTGTTCTTAATTGGGAAACACAAAAACACATATTAAGTTCTCATATCCAGTTTGTTAATAATATGCTTCATAAGATTTTAACAAATTTTAGAACTTTAATCAAAACATAATGGGATTCCACCTAAGCCACATATAATGTCTTGAATACCTTATAGGTTGAAGCTAAATTGAGTGTATCATTATACACGCAAAATTCAAACCTTGATTGATTTTGAAGGTAGAGTCATTTAAGTTATCACAAATCAAACAATATGAAAATACTTTCTTTTAACACATTAGATATACCATAATAATGTGGTATTCTATGAGCATTAGAATTGTGAGACTCCATCAGAATTCTTTAGATAACTTAATTATATTTGGATCAAATACTTGTCAATTGGGTCAAGCCAAATTGCATATTTAGTATTGTCAAACCAAGTTCACGTGTTCACAAGAAGACAGAACTGTTCAAGAATTATATGTTCATGTGTTTACAAGAAAACAGAACATGTCAAGTATACACTATAAGTCTTTGAAAAATTTAAGTACCTCATGTTTATGTGTTAACAAGAAGACATAATAATTTTACTACTTACTTTATGTTATCAGTCATTGATTAATTCAAGGACTTTATAATTATGTCGTATCAAGAATATAATTAATCTAACTAATGTAATTATGAACGCAAACTCATGAGTTTAATAGTAATTTAAAGTTAATTTAATACTTCATAATTATGATTATATAATTTAACCATAATTCGATTGACTAAAATATGTAATCAAAATTTTGAAGTAGCTTTACATTATATCATGACATTTGAATGTAACAAGGCAACAAACATGTTGTAGGTTTAAGTCCTAGTAGATTTATTAGCTTTCTTACCTTGCGGTCAAGATAAACCAATAATATGTTGTTCCTTGCACACACTTTGAGATTTCTCCCACCTGTGTAAGGTACAAATCATATTATGAAGACAAACAACACAACATGTGCTTCATTGTGTAAACAATATGATAATGTCATAGATATTACAAGTAGATTTAGAACCATAACGTTTAATAAGGAATTATGGATTATTATTCTATGGATAACATTTCGGAAAGTAACACCAGAAAGGCAACGTGTTATCTAATAAAATAAAATGCAATTTTCCTTTAAGAAATGGTCGTTTATATTCGAAAAGTAATGAATTATTTCAAAGCAAGTTCGAAATAATATGGGTGACTAACAAGGAAATAAATCTCGTAGCTCCCACTGAAATTTACAACAGTACATGAATGTCATTTCAGTAATAAAAACGCAATGCTCACACTGTATTGGTCAACATTGTAAGTGTTACATTACCAGTAGAAAGCAAATAGCAATTTATTAACTTTTCTATTCTCTTAGAATGCCTACAAGTAGCAATGTACCTAGGTATTGAATAGAGTATATGAAGTTCTACTTATGTTGATGAGGGGCTAGCCTTTTATGCTTTCATTTAATTTGAATATAAGCATGCAATTCCTCCTTTATCGTCTACATAGCCACAAGGGTATTTAGCACTTTAAGAAATAATGTGAGTCCAAAAAAAAAATCTAGCAAATATGCTAGTAATTTCTTTAATCGTTGCGGTTTAAACTCATACATTGTGACAAGTGCAAGATGTCATTTATTTTGGTAGCTATAAACAAAATGTTCTCTAGTTACACAAAATAGTTTATCTTTTAAATGTTTCATAACCGAAAAAGGGTAATGAAATATTGAAAGTGAGTCTAAATATAATGAGAAAACTTTAATTTGTAATCTTATCTTTGTTTTGTCAAGCAAGGAGAAGAGATAGGAGTAAGTGTCATTTTTCTAATCAGGAAAAGAGACTATGTTTGTTCTTTTGAGAAAACAAACTTTTGTTTACGAATTATGTTGCAATAACACAATTAATCCGAACATAGAAAGTTCAATTTTAGTATTTTTGATAATTAAATTCTTAATAGAATTAACTACCCAATTAATTACTAATTAAGACTAAGATCCAACTTGACCTTCCACTTATTACCAGAGGTCTGACCAGTGAGTAAACAAGTAGGGCAAGTGGTAAGCGACGAGCGTTAATTGCATAAAAATGCAACTCTTAGACTTATGAGACCGGTCAAGACATTAGTAGACAAGTAATAATGTCAAGAGCATGTTTAGTTCTTATCTTATGCCTCGGGTCCAAGGTCTGACCAAGCATACTCGAATTAAACCGACCAAGCAAGAACGTGCAAAAATCGCTAGAGGTCTGACTAGTGAGCAAAATTCGCCATGGGTTGGAATGACCCCTAAAGTCTGGCCAAAGAGGCCAAGCCAAATGCACGTGTTCTTGGTTGGCTGGCACAGACTTAAAATTTAACACATAGGGGTATACACATAAAGTGAGGAAATGGCGTGTACAAAGAAGCATGCAAACAACTTTGTAGCACTAATTTTTAAAACCTTTAATAATGACACTGTAGTGACATACCATGGTTTATGGTAACTCCAATCGAACGCACAAAGAATCAGAGAATCATGTCAGCGCGAAGCGTATTAAAAACCTGAGTTCTTTAGGAATGTTGACCACTTCGCCTTAAACTTCTCTTATAGTTTGTTCTGGTGGATGAGTCGTACTTCCCATGAGTCCATAGCGTCCAGTTTTTAAATATTCTTGAAATTAAGTTTCATAGTTTAAAGTCTTATTAATTTTCTCAAAAACAAGTTTTGCACGAAACAAATAATAGGTCACAATAAACATGTATTGAAGCGTGTAATTAATAGACTAGTTTTAATATCACCTTTCTCTAGGTATTAGTCTGTATTGCATACAAATTAGGCGTGTAAACTAGTAAACAAGTAATTATGCACATAAAGACTAAGACTAAAGATGACATTAAATTAACAAGTAAACATGTAGAATCCGAGTTCTCAAGTGAGTCTTCCTCAATTGGAGAACCATAAGACCCTCACTAGATTTTCATCAATGTGCCTAGATTGCCTCATTCATCACGAAAGTGATTGAGTGGGTCTTATAGCCGGAAAAGTAAACAAAATCAGACTAAATATATAAAAAGATCTAGTTTCCAAAAGTAAAGGTTTTTAGTTACCATAAATAAAATCAAGATCTTTTATATATGTAGTGTGATCTTTTATAAAAGGAAACAAATATACTAAATTAATAATTTAATTTTATTCCTTTTTAGCAATCATTAAGATTTCAAGATCTAGATCTACAAATTTTATTTAATTATGGCAAGGATTTGCATAATCTTTGCCATATTTGCAAGAAAACATTAAATAAAAATACTAAGCGCAGCAGATCAAACATATGAATTAAATCTAGGCGTGTACATGCAAGTCATGATATAATTCAAAAGTGTAACCCTAATGCCAAAACGAGTTGACTCGTGATGCCACTGTTGGGATTTAACAAACATGGTAACCAGATTAGCTATGAGTACGCAGCGGAATGAATCAAATTTTAACATATAGATTAACACATAATAAAGTAATTAATTATAACATAAAAATAAATAATTACTTACCTCTTGATCTTGATTTTGAAACAAGTTAAGCAGTTAAATTACTGCCTCTACGGTTGCTCACACAAACACGTCAACCGAGTATGAGTTGATTGCTAGTCAACCTTCACGAACCAAACACCTTGTGGTGAATCGAACGAACCAAACGCACCCCTTGGTGTACCTTTGTGCGATCGAACCAAAAACCATAATTAGGGTTTATAGAAAAACCCTAATTCTTGAATCACCCTTAAACTAAAAAAAAAGTTAGCAAAAGTTTTGTGTTACGTCGAGCTAGGAGAAACAACAAAACTACAATCGTTAAGCAAGGAAGTGTAGAGAAAATCGAAAACCCTAAAAGGGTTAGGGTTTCGATTGGTTTAAGTAGACAAACCGAAAATCCCTAAGAGTTTAGGGATTTTGGTCATGGGTTTTTTGGGAGAGAGGGAAAATAAAATCTTGTGTGATTTTTTATTGTAAAGAGATTTGATTTGTGATGAATGAGTGAATAATGAGGTTTAGGGTGGGGGTTTATATAGGCACCCAACCCTAAAGCTTTTAGAACAAGATATGTATCTTTTCCATATATATCACAAATCTTTTCTCCTTCCTTTTTCCTTATCTCCAAAAATTGAACCAAACACCCTTCTAAAATCCTATAGGGGACGGCCAATCATAAGGCACCCCTAGGGTTCGGGTTTTGTTCAATTTGGTCCCTTAGTTTATAATTTAAATATTCGTTACACTAGTTATACAAGTAACGGTAAATAATTATCATTTAAATATTTATCGTGAAGTAAAACATACTCTAAGTGTTTAACGCGTGTGCCCCCAATAGGCTTGCATATTTTTAACGTATAACTTGCGAAACCGACTAACATATTCCAACAGCGCCCACTTAGGAGTCGGAGTAGCACGCTGCAGATATACTGATAATTGACAACGTCTAGCAAACACACACAATTACTTTTAAATTAGAAATACATGAGATAAAGTTTCAAGAACAATCTCAGCTTATAATGGTTAGTTTATTACTTGCTTTTATCATCCTTTTGTTCTAGATACCGTTAAACCATGGATATGGATCCTAACTTATTCCATATAGTTTAACCATTTAGTTTCTCGTTATAGAAGTTAATTCCGATCTACCAAACGTAATCAAGAATCATCTTGAATTACAATTTAGGTGCGGCCACACAATCATCTGATTAATTCTGGAGAGGCACCATGGTATCATTCTACACATTACAAGTGGAGGAACAAATTCTTTATTGACTAAAAGTGTTGTGGATGTTGTTTCACATCACTTCCAAGAATAGCCTTTATGACTACCTTATTCAGGATAACGTTTGACTTATAATCAAAAAGTGATATCCACACATGCAGAACTTGCTTGTATCTCAAGTCTAAGGATGACTTATTAAACCATTTTCGACATTTTACTCATGACAAGGATCCAAAAGTAAATGTTCGAAAGTTGGGGTATCCAATATGCAACCCTTGTGAATACATATGAGTTTGGTGGGAACAATCCGTATATTCAAAGAATATAACCAACACTCACATTTGCCTTACATAACAATATTCCCATATTGTTAACCAACAATGGACATATTTAGAATGATAAAATCATTCAATGATTAAACATGCAAATATAGGATAACAATTATTATATGATTGAATATCAAATACCAAGTAATTTTATTCATTAAAAAATAAAACTTGTTCTACAATCCTAATTATCCAAATACTAAAATAGATATGCATGAAACTAATTAGCAAGTTGAAGTCCAATGTTTCCAACATTCTCAACTCTTTCTTTACAAGACAGCTAAATAGTTATCTGAGTAAACTTTCTGAATACTTGTTTCAAATTAACACATTTGTGAAGGATTTGAATGATATGATGAGTGTCATATGTTTATTTGCATACTATTTCAAGTATCATAGTATGGAAATGTGACAACACCTTTAATGGGGTATTTGAAGTCAACAACATACCTATCTCAGACAGTCATCTTTACAGTTTCTTAAAATGTAAAGTATTCTTATTCTTTAATGTGTAATGCAATGATGCCCTTAGCTGAGCATATCTCGTTAGTAGATTTATCATAAAAGATGAAATCCTGCTTTAACTAGTATTGATTATTCTCTAGCATCGTGTGTACACAAACAACACTATGCCTTATATAATTTGTAAACATTTGTTTTAACAGTCATCTAAATCACTCTCAATTAGATACTATTGTTGTTAGCTCATCTTGCTCTTGTACAAAAGTAACAACCGGTCTCATACACAATATAAGATATACATGATGAATCCTTTGTTAAAAACATAAGGTTTCCATCCATGTATTAAATTATCTCAAGTGAAATATATCATTTAAGACTTGCTTCAATGATGTATTGCATTGTGTTAGACTTTATTTCCGTATATGTTTATTTCATTAAACATTTATTCCAAGGTCGTTTGTTCTATTCCCTAAATTCCCAAGTAAAGTTTCAATCCAATCTCAAGGATTAACATCTAGCTTAGATGGAATGATGCCTTCAATATGTTACACAACATATGAATTTTAAGGAAAAATCATAGTGCTCCCACTTGATGTCAGGTGTACTCAGGAGTTATCTTAATTTAATCAGAAATCATATTGTGATTAAACTTAAGATCTTAGCTCCTAGATGCATGATTCAATCCACACTTGGATTCTATTATCTTGTATACTTTATAAATATTATTTTAAACTCATAACCCCTTTTGATTACACATCGTCCTCGCAAAAGGTAATCATAAAGAAAAGAGTTATAAAACTTAATTGTCATATTACAAATATAGACTCATAACCCTTTTGATTACACATCGTCCTCACGAGGTAATCATTAAGGAAAGAGTTATGATCCTTAATTCGCCATATTGCAGATTCAAGAAAACCTGTATGACAATTAGTTATCTTTATATAATTAATGCATGTAGAAAAGAAAGATTTAATCATAGTCAATTACTTGAGTAAGATAAAAACCTCTTGTCATCAGTCAGGCATTAATATGTATACAATTTTGTCCTTATGAGCCTTTCTTCAAAAGAAAGTCATTCTTACCTTACATTTTACTGTTTGGCGAAAGATCAATCAAGCTCAAACATTGATTGTCTTTTAAGGACTACATCTTTTCATTCATAGTTCTAAGATATTTATCATATTCAAGATGTGATATTCATCTTATTAGTTAGAAGGTTTATTATGACCCTCTAACTTATATTCCTCAGCATTGATATTAAAATATCATTCCAGTGATGAGGCATCCATGCGGATTTATGAATGAGAGTTACATTATACTTTGATTCGACATTTTCATGTTTAACCTTAGTATGACATTCACAAGTAGATTTAGAAGGCAACGTATTTTGTTCCTGAATCACTTCAAGATTTGCAGATGCTCCCACTTACTTTTGTAAGTAGAGAAAATTCTCTACATACTAAGTATTTAAGCAACACTGAATTATTCTTAATTGGGAAACACAAAAACACATATTAAGTTCTCATATCCAGTTTGTTAATAATATGCTTCATAAGATTTTAACAAATTTTAGAACATTAATCAAGACATAATGGGATTCCACCCAAGCCACAGATAATGTCTTGAATACCTTCTAGGTTGAAGCTATATTGAGTGTATCATTATACACGCAAAATTCTAACCTTGATTGATTTTGGAGGTAGAGTCATTTAAGTTATCACAAATCAAACAATATGAAAATACTTTGTTTCAACACATTAGACATACCATAATAATGTGGTATTCTATGAGCATTAGAATTGTGAGACACCATTATAATTCCTTAGATAACTTAATTCTCTTTGGATTAAATACTTGTCAATTAGGTCGAGCCAAATTGCATATTCAGTATTGCAGAACCAAGTGCATGCTATAGTGTATATTTCTTGAATAATACAAGAACCCTATGTTCACGTGTTCACAAGAAGATAGAATTGTTCAAGAACTATATGTTCATGTGTTTACAAGAAAACAGAACATGTCAAGTATACACTATAAGTCTTTGAATAATTCAAGGACCTCATGTTTATGTGTTAACAAGAAGACATAACCATTTTACTACTTACTTTATGTTATCAGTCATTAATTAATTCAAGGACTTTATAATTATGTCGTATCAAGAACATAATTATTCTAACTAAAGGAATTATGAACGCAAACTCTTGAGTTTAATAGTAATTTCAAGTTAATTTAATACTTCATAATTATGATTATATAATTTAACCACAATTCGATTGACTAAAATATGTAGTCAAAATGTTGAAGTAGCTTTACATTATATCATGACATTTGAATGTAATAGGGCAACAAACAACTTGTATGTTTAAGTCCTAGTAGATTTATTAGCTTTTTCACCTTGCGGTCAAGATAAAATAATAACATGTTGTTCCTTGCACACACTTTGAGATTTCTCCCACTTGTGTAAGGTACAACATCATATTATGATGACAAACAACACAACATGTGCTTGATTGTGTAAACAATATGATAATGTCATAGATATTACAAGTAGATTTAGAACAATAACGTTTAATAAGGAATTGTGGATTATTATTCTATAGATAACGTTTCGGAAAGTAACACCAGAAAGGAAACGTGTTATCTAATAAAATAAAATGCAATTTTCCTTTAGGCTGGACGGAGTGGTTTGAAACTCACCTAGGTGAGTTAGGAAGTCACGCGCGACTACCACGCCGGTCCAAAACTCACCTAGGTGAGTGGCCAATATTGTGGTGAGTTTCAGCTGTTTTTTTGGCTTGCTAGGTGAGTTACTCACTGTAGGTGAGTTTTGAAAATGTGGGGCCCCCTTTGTTTTTATACCGTTACTTATTAATTTTTTTTTAAAACCCTACTTTTTAGCTATAAATACTCACTATTTCACCAATTTTAAAACACAACTCTTCCAATTTATATACAATCTCTCTAAACACATTTCACACTCTAATTTAGATTCAAAAAAATGTCTCAACAAAACACTCCTCGACCCAATAAACGTCAACCAAGAAACTCCAACCGAAGCAATCCACCGACACCCGATGACACGTTTACGCTCCGAAACCCTTCACCGAAAATGAACTTATTACGACCACAATCATACTACAACCAACCTTACCCAAACCAACCATACCCAAACCCGACACCGGCACCGGACCCGAAACAATACGGGTTTCACGGTTACGGTTCACAACCAAACGCGTTTCATGAGTACTCGTCCCAACCTTCCTCGTTTCCATTTAGCCACCAAGACTACGTCTCACAAAATCAAATGGGTGGTCCGTCATCACAACCACGTACGAATCCACCCTTGTCTTCGATTAATGCATTTCCGATCGGAGACTTATACTCGCCTCAATTTTCAGACTCTTTTCAAGATAACACCGGTTATTGGCAAGAACCCAATCCCCACGAATCTCCGGTTGAACAAGTCGCGACCTCACCAACGAAGAAGAAGAAGGCAACCCGCAACCGCCAAAAGAGGCAGGTTCAAACCGATGATGCACCCCGGCAGACTGCGTGGACAACTGAGGAAGAAATTGCGTTGGCTAAAGGTTGGCGTGCCATTTCTGAAAACAGCGAGCGTGGTAACACGAGGAAGAAAGATAGCTTTTGGGTTGAGGTTATGGAGTACATTGAGAGCAAAACAAAACAGGAATGTCGTCGGACGTATGATATGGTAGTGGGAAAATGGAAGGTGGTGCGACCGGTCGTGGTTCGGTTTTGTGGAATATACAGTAACGTCATGCGTATGGCGCAAGAGAGTAGAGCCGAAGACGAAGATTACATTCAAAAGGCAATGGTTCACTATCAAGCTGAGTGTGGACTCCCCTTTAAATTTCGTCATTGTTAGGAAGTTTTAAAAGATAGTCCCAAATTTCAAGAGATAGCATTTCAAACTTCAACCAAGGTTCTCAAGGAAGTAGCAAGAGGCACAAATCATCTGGTTCTAGTTCGTTCAACGCAGAGTCTGGGGACGCTAGTATTAATTTGAATAATACTGTTGACGATGAAGATGATGTGCAGGAAATTCGACGACCAGAGGGCAGGGACAACGCGAAAAATTTATGGAGCTCAAAAGGAGGGAGGTCGAATGTCGTGAATGAGAGATTGCAGCTACGGAGTATCGAGCACAACAAGAAGACATGAGGTTATATCTCCAGCCATACGAACACTTGAGCGGGGAGCAGCGATTGGCTATGGATGCAATAAGGGCACAAATCAAGGCGAAATATAACTTGCAGTTTTAGTTTATGTTTTGAGAAAACTACAATTTTGGTCCACTATCTTTACCGGGTATAACACTTTTGGTCCATTTTTTTAAAAATTTGCGGG